>JBBPTB010000628.1:0-16728 GCA_038093875.1 Boletus tylopilopsis | reverse complement strand
AGCGTCGGTGCAAAACGGGAAGTTCACGCACCACTTGCTTTCGGATTGGCGGTGACAGGAATACCCCAAAGAATGCAATTGAACAAGACCAACCGACAGCAGCTGCCCATGAAAGGTAGATGGGTGGACTCCCATCCTGCTCTTCATTTAGAAGACTAAGGGCTGGAAGTATACCGACAAAGCCAGCCGCCAAGGGCATCTGGCATGTGTGTGTTGAATGTCAGTGGCTGGGTTCGGACGGGATACTCACAGTCCCCGTGGCAACTGCGGTGGTCTGTACGACAATAATCTGCTGAGGAGACAGTGGAGTTGGAAGCATTTTGGAAACGAGAAAACCCATGAGGGCTGACTGCAACGACATCCTTGTTTGTCCAGTGATGAGCAAAATACAATCTGCGTTGGACATGACAGAGACACACATGCTTATCCATCCCGTTTGAAGACCAAAGTAGAGATTGGTGAAGCAGAGCAAACAGCCGATGGCAAGCCCAATTGCCACTGCAGGTAACTGTGAATGAGTTTACTGCATGCTGAATGCATTGCGTATGTGGACTGTGCGCACTGTAAACTCGGGTACAGTGGACCGTTGGTCACCACTCTGTTCGCTGCTATGGAACTCATTATATAGAACCGATACTAGTAAAGGTTAGCTTCTTACCTAGACATGATGGTGCGGTCGTCTCAAGTCCCCGCTGCTTGTATTGTGGTCATCCATGCCATACCACGTGATCATCATTAAGTAATTTGTGCCGATATTGCCGTGCGTTGATCCAACACGGAATCCCCTTGTCCCTGCCACCGACGGCGACGACGACCAGCACGTCGAGCTCATTGTCGACGATAACGGCGACAATTCAGACTCGCCTTCGCCGCTATTTTACCTCGGTTTTATGGCTTGCAGCGCCGCCACACTTGGTCCTCCGTGTTTCTGATTTCATCATTTTCACCCGTCCTCGTCGCCATGGATGGCGTGGATCCCCCATACGAACATCCAAACGCACTCGCGGGCCCGTCTTCAATCGCCCAGGACGTTCCCTCCATCTTCCTTCCTCCACCTGCGGGTATGTTGTCCGCGCCTACCGCAAGACCCTCTTGATTTTCCTTCCCAATAGCTCTCCCCCAACCCCAAGTTTTCCTCGCCAGTACACAAGACCTCCTCGCCCGTTTCCGACTCCATGCCGCATACGATAAGCATGTCCGCGTTTCCGTCGATCCAACGCCCCCCGCGCCAGCTCAGTCAAATCCTCCGCTCCCACCCGACCTGGATGAGAAGAAAAAGAAGAACTCTTACCGTCACCTCATCAAAAGTCTTCCCGGAAAGCACTCCATGAAAAAAGATGATTATCTCGTCACCATCATGCAGGCGCCGCCGAAGCAGCATATACCGATACTCCAGTTCGATGCAAAGACGCACAAGGAAGCGTTTGCTGTCTCTGCCGAAGGGCTAAAAGGGGTTCGTTCCATTTGCGCTATCTACTTCCACCTCTCTCATCCTCTCGTCATAGTGGAATGCAGGTGCCCTCATACTCGAATCCGCACAGGCTCGGGAAGATCGCAAAAAGCGCGTTAGTGTCACTCCTTCGCGCTTTAATTCCATCCACGTGTCTTATCATTTCCTCAATCTCCACAGAAAGAGTTGAAAAAACTTGCCCGCGCTCAAGCACAGGGACTTACCCCAGCACCATTATTACCCGGTACTCCAACTACTTTCCCCCAACCCCAACCCGCCCCTTCACATCCGACCGTCCCATCCGCTCAACAACCGCCTGGCACCTCACAAGTCTCACAGGCAAAACCAAAGGTCGCGCCCGTAACAATCCCTCCTGCAGGATCAGTTGTCCAGTCGGCATCCCCCACCAGTGCTACGCCACGATCGGCTGTGCCGCCGACCGCACCGCCTCAACGGACCAATACTTCCGTACCCGGTAGAGGTCTGAAACGCGAACTGGAAGAGGGCATAACTCAGCCACCAACGCCGTCCTCTCTCTCCCCCAATGTGCCCATTGGAGTCGTGGGCGCCCGCGCCGGAGTAGGTAATGTGCGACCACGTCCCATAAAGAAACAACGGATGGTACGTCGACCCATCAGTCTCTTGACGTGATCCGCCTGCCGCTCTCCCCTTCCGTCCTTGTGGGGAATCTGCTCAGAGCTCACGTCATGTTGTGTAGGACATACAAGGTCAGGCCAGAGAGGTGCTCGTGCAACAACCTACCCCACAAGGTTCATGACCACATTTGATCAAATCGCCTTTGTGGTTTATCCGACTCCGAGTGGACCGTCTTGACTTGGTAATGCCGGAGGCTGACGATCATCGCAAGCATTCCCATCCACACCCCTGCAGTTTTCATCTGTACCGTGGGCTTGGAACGACCATTGTCACATGTATCGTGGCACTGCTTTTGCGCGCTGATAGAAGGTCAATAAGTGATCATGTACATCCAGCTGTTGTGCGGTCGCTGTACCATTGACTCCCACGCCCACGCCCTCTCATTCACCAACGACCATCATTTGTGTTTTAGTGTTTCTAGCATCGACGGCCACCGCCGTGGACACGGACCCATCATGTGCCAACTACATTATAAATTTCTTCTCGCACTTGCATTCGCTTTCGAAATCACGCTACTGATGGGATCCAATCATGCATCATCATATATAAACTATATTCTCTTAATGACATACACACTCGAAGACGTGAACTCTGGTCTGAAATGAAACGAGTGTAGCAATCCAGGCAAATGATCTTGTCTCACACAGAAAGACGTCAAATATCAAAACCTGGTTCATCCGTCAATCCATTGATCCCAAAATCCTTTAGTGCCGTTGGTCTTTGATGCCCATCTGTCTATGCCAAGCAGCCGAACGACGAGGTTGTACAGCTCAACGTTTTCAAATGGCGGAAGCACATATTCTCGGTGGCCTTCCTCATGGAATCGTGCCTTCGCACTCTCGGCAAAGGGTCCTTGAGAAATGAAGACAGCACGCATGGCATCTTCCTCGTTGTCATAACCGTGATTCTGTCGTAGCAGAACATATCAGTGTTGAAAATAAGGTGGGAAGTCAACAGTGGTACTTGCCCCAGTCGACATGAAACTCCCATTCTCTGCATGGTCGGTCAGTGCGTAACCCATCCTGGGGATGACCCATATGGGCGCAAGGCGGGGACTAGATGAATAGTGATGACGTTCTGGCATCTTTGGCGCAATTGTTAGCTCGCTGGAAGCGCCGTGGCTGAACGTGTCCGTGGTGTACACGTCGAATTTCCGTGACTCGGATGCGAGGGCGAGCTGAGACAATGCTTTGGTGGCATTGACACCAGGTTCAAACCAGAGGCCCATAGACGGCCAGCCTATCCTGAACGATCAATAGTTCTTCAGATGTGGACAAATGGACGGACCGTCAACGGATTGAACATTTGCACATGCTGGCCAACCTTGCTCCTTCGCATCTTGTTGGTGGCACAAGATGTCGTCCATATACACCATTTCCCATGAACTTGTGTCCTCCATCCCATGATCACTGACAAACATCACATCCAAAATGTAAGACAGGTTGCGTTCGTGGTGTAGACGTTGCACGAGCGTATGAGCGAAATTTGAAATGATGAGAAGGGTTTCCTAGTGCAATCTCAATACGATGACAGTCTGAGACAGGCAGGCACTTGCATTCACGAGCGCGGAGTCAGGTCCAGCTGTATGACCGACTTGATCGAGCATGGGTTCGTACACTGATCCGAGCTCAGAGTCAAAAGAGGCCGAAGAATAAGAGGAACCAGTGTCGTGCACCTAGGATCAGTTGCGGCCGCTGTTCAAATGGGAGGTCTATCCATTCTAATACTTGGTTGATTTTTTCTTCAGGCGAATGTCCTCTCTGTGGAGGAAGAAGTGACAAGAACATCAGAACAGCACCAAAAATCCAAAACAAGCCACTGACGCTAAATGGGACTTGATATCTCGGCCTGACACCAGATTTTGTTGTCGATGGTCCGGGCCTACAAGATAAAAGGGAGATGTGATAATAGCAACGATATCAGGCTCCGCTGTACTTACCACATTATATTTGCAGAATAGAGTCCAGCTCTTTCCACAGTTTCCCATACCTAGACAGAACAACAGACAGATGGTATCATAAGGACTGTTCGCCAAGCCACCAACGAGATTCACTCGACCCTGGTCGGTCATTGACAAATTTGGAACGATACTGAGGATCATAAAAATTCTGAAGGGATCTTGAATCGCGAGAGGCAGGACCGAACATGATCACCTACGCACGTTTGCAATGATGCCATGTGATTCAGCATACAAACCAGTCCTACGATGCGTTAAATCGCAGAGCAAGACCCACCATGGAAATTAGCAACATGCGAACAGATGCGGAATAAGAAAGCATACAAGAGCGTCCAGTGATTACTATCAGGAAACGGAAAGGTAAGGAATAATAGTGATTCCAGAATTGACCCAACTCACGGGAATGTCAGTGTCTGGGGGCCGAGAGATCCAACTGGTCAGTGACGCTGGGACATCAGGAACAGAAATAGGCACTGTAAGCTGAAAAACCTTGGCGGAGTATTGCAGATTGCATGCGCTGAACGGCGTACTGCATTGAAATGTCCATGCCGAATTTCGACCAACATGTTGATGTAGGATACATTCTGCTCATCAAAACTTACTGGGAAAACGGGTTGCATGTATTCGGCATGGATGCCTTGCTCGCTAATGTCTACCAGGTGAGGCGTGAGCCCTCTCAGCAAATAGTCTGGCCTAAACCGAGCACGCCGTCAGCCACACGGCGCGAATGATCACGGGTCCAGGTAAAGGTTGGTGTGGTAGAGACACACCTAAATCCATCAAAAGACACGAGCAGAACAGTCCGTCGAAAAGGGTGGGTACCATTGGATAAATTCGAGGATGTACGCAAAGGTGCTCCTGCGTTGGATGTCGCAGCTATAAAATATGCTAAGAGCACGGAAAGCGACGCGGTCGAGATGAGGATTGAGTGTATCCAACAGGTTGCCAGAGAGGTTCCATGCAATCTGTTGTTTCTTCGCATGTACAGTACTCGTGGAAGGCAAGCAAGCACTGGACTGGTATACCGTGTAAAACATGGACACCGCCTAAAAGATGTTGTGACCACCTCGTCTACATCAATACTTCACAACGACCTCATCTGCCGCTTCAATCAACAGCTTCTCAATCCCGGCCTCGCGTGACGAGTGCCCCGCATCCGGAACCATGGTCAGCTTAAACGACTTGCAAGGTTTTGCTTCCCAAATTTTCTTGAGCGCCCAAGCGGTCGTTGCCTAGATCGTATTCAGCAAGACAGAGCATATAGCTTAGCTTAGAACATACGGGACAGACAATATCGTATCTTCCTTGTATAACAATCGTAGGTATGTCTCGGCTGCATACACGTCAGCACAAGTGAGCGAGAGACGAAGGGTTCCATTCACATCTTTTCAATACTCTGTGTCTCCAAGAGCTGACCGTCGCGCATAAACCCCTATGGCAATGTTAGCGTTTGTCTGCAATACAACGAACATTCAGAGACAGACTTCGTGGATGAAATAGTGGTTTTCAATACGCGCAAACGCACTATGGATGCCACGGTCAGCAATGAGACTCGCGACTGATACTCGGCAAGCGACAAACAGTGCAAACTTGTCTTCCTCTGCACGTCGGAGCATGTCTTCACTGACATACAGCTTAGAGGTGGCCATCCTGTGAGGACATGGGTTATGTTGAAGTCAAAAACTCGGTATGGGAAAGCACCCACTCCCATCTAGCCCATGCCTTTGCAGCTAGTAGTCTTGTCTTCTCCTCTGGGGAGTTGAGCAGTGCATGGTACGCTGCAATCATGTCGTGCTGCTTAGAGGGATCGATGGGTGCGAGATAACGATCCCTGGAGTCATGGTCACGGAGGTTTGGGAAGAGTAAATGAATAAGTGAATCTTAGAAAGATAACAAGAGAATGTACCTACCACTCTTCCGGGAAGAGCTGCGAAGCACCGTCTTGGTAGAAGAACTTGAGCTCACTGGACACCTTCAGTATATTCAAATAAAAACGAATGCAAAAACTGCGAACCTCTTCCGGAGGGTAAAGATACCACTGTAATCCCCCTCGTAAGTAATTTTCGCTGACTGAAGGATGTCAAGGTATTACCGCAGGACGAGGCTCTTCACGCTTGTCGGATGGGTCTAAAATGTCCAAAGTACGCTTTATATATCGATAAATACGCGAAACACATCGGACCCACCTGAGCATATGCTAGCGCAAGTGTCGATCCCTATGAGCAAGTTTCACGAATCAGTCCGTCTTTTGTGTGTAGAATATGAGGACCAACCCAACTGCCACCGAACACATGCCATTTCTCGATTCCCAATTTATTGCGAAGACGCTCGACGTCTGCCACGAGGTCCCAAGTGGTGTTGTGTTGGGTAGAAGCGCTCCTGCACTACCAATCAATACATCGGTCTCTGATCCCGCGGGTTCATGAGACACGAACGGAGTCGATTTTCCTGCACCGCGCTGATCAAATAGGACGATCTAGTGAAAAGAATCAGAAGGACATAAAGTAGCAAAAAGGCAGACAGACCTTGTATTTTTCCGGATTGAAGAATTGCCTGTCCTTGGGATCGACTCCTCCACCAGGACCTCCATGAAGAAATACGACTATCAGGAGGACGTCAACGCTGACGGAGTCATCCACGCAATACCCAGCGACATGCCTGGGGATCCGCTCTTGTTTCCGCTGACTTCATAGCTGTGGCAGGGAGCGGGTAAGTACGATGTACTATGCGTGCCAGTGGAGCATTGCCAGACGGACTAGAGCGAGTGGATCACCGTTTCCGATGCCCGCACATCGAGCGTGCCTTTCTCAAACGGTTCAATGGGTGGGTACATTTTAGTGCTGGATGTCGGGTATGATAGAGATCGTGATCGTTGGGACCAGATATCGATCTAGACGCTAGTAACCATTTTTGTATTACTCTAAGTTCGGCTAAGAACCATAATCTTGACACGCCAATGTCATTTCCTCTGCCAGACGAATTGATTGGGTTGACCCTCAACCACCTGGATGTCCCGTCTCTTCTGAGATGCATGCGAGTAAGTTCAAATTTCGCGTGTGCCACTCACCTACTAAGTTAATCTTTCAACCAAGGTCTGCAAGTTATTCTATTCCATCGTCTCAGGAAGCACCCACTTGGTCTACAAGATCGAGTTGTCCGCGTCCTACATGGAAGATAACGAACATTCACCCATCGACACGGTCACCCGATTGAATCTTCTGCGCGAGTGTAATCGAGTGTGGAATGATATGGACTGGGAATCATACAAGTCCATTTCAATGACTAATGGACACTGCTGGGAGTTTTCAGGTGGCATACTTGTACAGTCAACCCATGAAAATACGCTATCCCTCGTTCAACTACCATGCGAGCTGAAGGGCATCCCTGAAAGGAGTTGGACTGTTCCGTTCGATTTCAGGATCCGCGACTTCACGTTCGACAGCTCCCAAGATCTCATTGTTTTACTTGAGATGGTTGGCAACCCGTGAGTTCACAAAGCCTGTTACTTGCATGCTCTTACAACTTTTGCAAATAGCCCGAACATGACATGCAGGATTCATTTACGAACTCTTTCTGGGGAACAGCACCCTCGTTCTGTGATTCAGATGATATACGCTTCCGCAAGTTTGCATGCCGATTTCTCCTTTTTGATACAGATTTGTGGCGATCGCATTGCTATCCTCTTTTATGATCAACTCGGTGCATCGCCTAGAAACTCGTTTCTCGTCTGGAATTGGCGAACTGGACGGCAGGAACTTGTTAGTAACATTTCTCTTGCTTGCATGTCTCGTTGTTGATTTTTTCCGTAACCAGTGTATCCACATAGCAGAGTTTAAATCTTACGCCTTTATGACGGAGGACCTGATCCTGGCAGCGATCCTCAGATCTGACTCCGAACCCGTCTTGCAGCTGCTGAAAGTCGCAGCCCATGTTGATGCAATCCATTCCTTGGACGCGATTCCCTACATATGTGAATTGAAGTTCCCAGACGTCCAAGGGACTGTGGAATACTTCATGGTTCGATCGGAACCCACACCAACTTGGAAACCACCCCCTGGTTCAGCTGCTCCTTTCTATGCCTCCAGAAAGGACTTCATCTTCGCCATTTCCTTGCGCATCGTCTCGGACCTCGCGAATGAGACGCAAGAGAGCACTGTCTTGTTTGTACCTCTATCCACTCTGCTTTTGGAGGTCGAGCGTTCGCATCACATGCCACGTCGTAACGTTATCTGGGCTGCCTGGGGTCCAAATGGAACACGTATGGTCTTTAGGGAACCATCAGAGACGTGGGTTTGTTATACCTATGGCATGAAATTTATCCAAGGTCTACGATGGAACCGTGGACAAGTGGCCCGAATCTACGATTTTAATCCCCATGCAGCCAAGAAGCATGTCAAAGCAAGCGTCCATTCCCCCATACCGTGGAAGCGTCTCGCGCGGGAATCGAAACCTAGTGGTCGATGTGTAACTTTCAGCGAACCAATCACCACGAGACTACCTGGGCGTGTTGCTACTATCCCGCTTGATGAATCCGAGGATGGCTGGGATGCTGTCATGATCGGAGAGGATCATATTGTAATGGTTCAGGTAAGATGCGAATATTGTGATCGACTTCATAGTTGACCTGTTGTTTTCGCCGTGGACATTATCAGCCAAGCATCTCCAAGTATGGTTACATGTCTATGCAAAAGTGGCCATGATGGTTGTGTAGACAATGTAGAAAATGAATGTTTTGTCTCTGATTCCTAGGTGTGGTTGTCGCTCCACTTAGCAAAGTAGACGGTGGTAAATGATCGATGAATGGATGTTTGATCGTGTGACCACTGATCATGATCTCGACGAAGATGAAATCCCTCGGGTTCACAGTTCGACGATCAAATGAACGAATGTTTGGATGACAGGCAAAATACGCCGCTACAACAATCTGCATGCACTAAAAGACGCTTTCCCAGAAACTAGTGGATGAAACAGAAGACGTAATGAGTGGTATTATCAGAGCGATCTACGCCACGTAAGATAAATGGTGCTGGAAACATTTTATTGATTGAGGCAGGAATGTTGACGAGCCGGAACTCACAATTCACAATGAATTCGGGATGTCAGGTCCAGTTGCCGCTCAGTCGCGCTTCCAGTCAGGACTACCTCCAATTTGATTGGTCTGTGGTGAAAACATAAGTCATTTTTAACGGCGGGACATCATCGTCATAGATAGGAAACGGCGCATACATCCGCCTTACGCTTCCAGTCAGGACTACCTCCGATTTGATTGGTCTGGGGTAAAAGCATATCAAATTTAATGGCGGGACATCATCGTCATAGTTAGGAAACAGAACATACATCCGCCTTGCGCTTCCAGTCAGGACTACCTCCAATTTGATTGGTCTGTGATGAAAGCATGATCAAACTTAATGGCGAGATATCATCGTAGGTGGGGAACGGTGCATACATCTGCCTTGCGCTTCCAGTCAGGACTACCTCCAATTTGATTTGTCTGTGGTGAAAGCATAATCAAATTTAATGGCAAGACATCACCGTCATAGATAGAAAACGGTGCATACATCCGCCTTGCGCTTCCAGTCGGGACTACCTCCAATTTGATTGGTCTATGATGAAAGCATGATCAAATTTAATGGCGAGATATCATCGTAAGTGGGGAATGGAACATACATCTGCCTTGCGCTTCCAGTCAGGACTACCTCCAATTTGATTTGTCTGTGGTGAAAGCATAATCAAATTTAATGGCAAGACATCATCGTCATAGTTAGGAAACGGGGCATACATCCGCTTTGGGGAATGGTGCCTAATGAGAATCGATCAGAGACGAGTCAAGGCAAACACACTTGAAAGTACCAAAAAAACGAGAACGTACTGGAGCGGCGGTCACCGCAGCGGCAGCGGCAGCAAGAACAAAAAATACGGGGGAGAGTCGCATGATTGACTGAGATATGTGTGAATGAAGGGTGGTTTTCTGATATTCATGGTATAGAGCGTTCTCTTTTATGCAGCCCAGATTCCCAAGGCACGGCCAACCTTTCATATTGTACTGCCAGTAGCATCAGGGACGCAACAAATTTGTAGCTTGTCTCCAGGGACTTTCAGTCGGTCCCTACCTGCCAGTTCTATGTAGTATGTTCATGTAGTCGTGTGTTTCAGGTCGCTTCATCGTCACCATCTACTGGCGGATCGGGTGAGGTCAGGAATTATTAATAAAGGTTGAACTTTATGACTGACAACCATCCGATTTTGGGGCGTGCTTCTTTATTGAAGAGACAAGCCTGTTAGCTAGCTCGGGATATCATGACAAGAACTCATACCGCATCGTACCGTCAGCATCAGTATTTTTTTGGTGCTATAAAGTCCGAACCAGACTGGTGTGGCTTCCAGGACCCGCGTACCTCACGATGCTTCTTTCTCCGATGTTGACGAGTGTGACCGTGTCGATCATCATTTCAACGTGCCAACAAAGTTCTGTCGCAAAGGACACGTGTCGTGTGAACCCGCGTGGCATACCTCACAGGTACAAAAACCTAGACAATGTTGAGCTGTGGGTGAACTCTGGCGCAAATGAACTGCTCTCGTACGACCAAGATTTAACCACTGTAGTGGTAGTCACTTATTCGTACTACAGGTTGGCTAACTCGACTTCGAGACAGGCTTGGAGTAGAATCCTGTGGAGCATCCTGGTTTGATTACCCCGGACCATGCTGATCTTGTCAACGCTACATATCATCTTCTGGAGTGGTACTACTGACCTAAAAACTTTGAAATTCGGCGCGGCTGTGCCATCGAAACGACTCGAACTGTAAGGTGCGCAAGGTTAGAGTGCCTGATCAGTTTCACTTGCCACGTCGCTCGTCCAACAGGCCCTGGAATAGACGGAGAAAATGATTAGAACGTGAGCCAGGCTCCGTTGTAAATATCGAGAACCAAAAGTTAGTCACTGGCAGGCTACAGTCAGTTACTACCACCGTGTGTACCTTGTATCCCGCAGGGCACACTTTAGATGGTAATTAGGCAACACATTGTGTTTCGTGTCCAGTTAGTGCTGATTAGGTTCCTGCAACAAAACAGACGGGCGGCCCAGAGAGTGACAGCCGAAATGGAGAGCTGATGACGAGGTTTCGCTGGCAACTTTGCTTAAAGCTGAGTTAGCTGCCAGTGTCAGCGAAAGTCCTGAAAAGCCACGTTCATTCTGACGTGCACGGGGTTGAAGCTGATACTTACTAGCCAACGACACCGACTTCCAGGGGGAAGTTGAACGTTATGTACCTCACCTGCCAATAACTAGTCTGGTGACCAGACTAGCCAATAACATTGTCAGACTAGTTTGTTCAACATGATACCACTCCGACATGATGCCAAACAACTGCCAGCGAGGTGCGGTCACACGGCAGCGTCGCTCACTCTGTCAGTTTGATGCACATTCCAATAGCGAGCTGCGAGTCTTTACTTTCGCAGGGCGTTTCGAATGAAGGTGTTTGTGTCCTGAGATGCTGCTACATTCGATTGTGGCAGGAACCTTGTTTATAATAGAAATTCTGACTGCAAACAGGCTCATCGACGATCCCAAATCATTGATGAATTACCATCTGATAGCGCCTATCTTCTTGTGCCTTAGCCAAAGGGAAGTCGTGCTATGTAAAGCCCCGACTCGGAGAACTTTGTATGATGCTCGCACTTTGATTGTCATCGAAATGAGACGATGCGTTTCGTCGATCGAGCCAGACGGTCGGAGAAGCCTCTAGAGATTTTTGGACCTGTGTGCCATACTAAATGACACACGTAGCACCGTTCAGTGCACATACTCGAGGTCGCCTCAATCGGCGGATCTATAGATAAAGGCAGGCTTCTCCAGCCGCATTAAACCCCACACCTCTCAAATTCCAAGGACATGTCAATGGTTGTACCCGTCCGGCGCTGTCCGTGGCGCGGCTAAGCACCGTCACCTTGCGTTTCTCTCGGCCGCTCTCCCTTCCCAGGTTCGACACCAATAACATGTCACTCATGTTTTCCTCGTCCAGCAGGAGATTGACGTTGGCCTCCCATAGTGTCCAGCTCCATTGCCCTTCTTGATATGTGATCTTGCACTGCCTCCATGTGATACCGTCATCCAGACTCACGTCGACGCGTTCGATGGGACAATCCGAATAGGCATAGCCGGTCACCTCGAACTGCAGTTCGTCTAGACACGAAGACCGAATTCGTTTAAAGTTGGACACGACCGAGTTGCACGGTAAATTCTGCATAGAGGGAACTTGGGACCACCAGCCTTCCGATTCTGCCATTTTCTTGCTCGTCACCTAGACGCCACTCGGTGAGAAACGTCGCGTTATACGGCGCTGTACGCACGTTTTCTGGTAATATCCTGTAGTCTCTCTGTTGATAAAAGTTGAGGGACTCTTCCCGAGTGATGGTGATGTGATCGATCCATTTGACCCAGCGCATGCCCCCGCACCCGGGCACGACGACACGCAATGGGAATCCATGATCCGGCGTCAAGGGTTCGCCATTCATCTATCAGTACATGAGCACAGGACACACATATACCAACATTCGTTATACCTCGTACGCAAGGAGAACATCAGCGTCCTTGCTCATCGCTCTGTCCAGGGGGATCGAACCGCCGTACCACGTGGTATCCTCACACGGAGCAATGTTGGAGGCAAAGCATACGTGCAGTCCCACCCAGGCAGCGCTGTCGTCCGCTACACCGGCGCGGAGGAGGATATCTCGCAGGGGCGCACCGGCCCAACGAACGTTGCCAATGGTTCCCTCGGACCAATTTATGCCATGCACGTCCTTGCCTGTCTTCTCGGCCATTTTGGCCCGGCGATTACCGGCGCACTGTGTCCGCAGTGGATTGTAAGTCGGCACGCGCAAAAATGCGGCAAAAGGGTGGACGTACGATGAGGACTGCGATGACCTCTTTTCGTGGCAAGGAATCACGCAGGTCGGGGAATGTGAGGGCGAGTTGTTGGATGCCGTCTATTTCGCCATCGACCTTGACGGTGTATTGGTCTGCTTCTGATCGGAGGTCCTTGATGTCGGCTGCGGGGCAGGATCAACAACAGTGCAGTGGACGGAACATGAGATGAACTTACAGTGGTTACGAGCGTAGACTAAACGCAGGGGAGTGATGGGGTAGCTTGTGAGCTCTGTGAGCGAGGATGGCTCTGCATTGTAGGGTGTTTTTCCCCGCACGCTCAGGTCTGCAGCACCCATGGAAAGTGTAAGATAATGAATTATAAGGGTCGATATGGCATCTTTATAGCTTTCGTTTATTTACGGTGTTATGATAATTACAACCACACGAGTATATTGTCGGGCAAAGCTCACTTGAAAATGCGAGCGTGCTCGATTGCACGATTACACGAATGCTTCGCTAACTGTATATATGAGAAACGTCCCAACGATCACTCTTCTGCTTCACCCGCGGTGATAACGTCGTCTGCCGGAAGCAACATCAATCTCGGTTCGAGCTAAGAAACAAATATACTCACCAATCTTGAGGACCGCCCGCACAAGCTGCGACAATCTATATCAGTTCGAGAATCCTGAAAGCACATGCGTACACACCTGTGTAGCTAGCAAATATTGTTGTCGTTTTGAGATCAACGGATCATACACAAACTGCTTCTTCATGTCTACGCCAGAGTCAAAGATACACCAGCAAGAGGCGACACAAGAACGTACCGTTTTCATCTTGGCTGGCACAGTCGATTCCCAAACGAGAGTTCTTCTCTGTCACTTGCCTGCTCTTTACATGGGCGAGCGTCTCGATGGGCGACAGACCACTGTTTTCGGCAAGTGCGAGCGGAATGGCGTCGAGTGCAGCAGCAAACGACCGCATTGCGTATTGTTCTATCGAAGGTATCTTGACGAGAGTCAGTCAAAGGATCTCTGGTTGACGTTGCAGCCAACCTCGTCGGCGGCCTTTGCCACGGCGATGGAACAACTGATATCGGCGGCACCCCCACCATAGACCACTCTGTTGTCGACAACGAGGTTGCGGACAGCGCATATAGCGTCGTGTAATGCTCGCTTTGCTTCATCCACGATCTGAAAAAACAACGGTCAACATATGGTGGG
This sequence comes from Boletus tylopilopsis, assembly GCA_038093875.1. Taxonomy (NCBI): domain Eukaryota; kingdom Fungi; phylum Basidiomycota; class Agaricomycetes; order Boletales; family Boletaceae; genus Boletus; species Boletus tylopilopsis. The sequence goes on along the minus strand of JBBPTB010000628.1, from coordinate 2,575 downwards.
GGATGTGACGGATAGCCATACCATCTTGTTCGATCCGCGCACAAAGATGGTGACAGCACGGGTGTTTGCACACTCTTCGATCACGAGCATCTTATCACGCGTCGTGCCAAATGTGATTTCACGTACAATGCCCGCTTTCCCCAGTTTTTCTGGTGTGAGTTCCTCGAACCGGGGCACGATGCGGCCATGTGTGGCTATAGCGATGAGCTGAGAGAGAGATTACAACTCGGACATTGGGTACAGAGGAGAAATCACCTCAATTTCGGGACCGCCAACCCACCGTACGGCTGGCAATTCATTTTGCATCAACAAGTGATTCGCTTCGTCGTCAAAACCCCACTGGCATATGACGAGGTTAGCCCCCGTGTTTTTCACCATCTTGATCATGTCCTCGAACTTTTCCTTTTCATATTCGCGGAGTTTCTTGTATTCTTCGACGGTGGTGATGTCCAGTTTGTGTTTTGTCTTTGGGCGAGGCGGTTCGAACGGGCAAGTGAGGATAGCGAGACGAGCATCTTTGACGGACGAGGGCATTTGTGGATGTGACATGTCCTTGTCGATCAACACGCCCTTGATGAGGGTGGTGTCGGCGAGCGAGCCGCCGACTTTTCCGTCCACTTTGATGAGGTCAAAGGGAACATCGCGACGTTCGAGGTCTGCCACTGTCAACACTGCATCGACGGCGATCTCTGCAAACTGCCTGATCTCTTTCGATACGCTGTGGAGGTGGTCAGTGAGGTGGGAATAGGGTGATGACGAAGACGCGCACATTTTGCTGCCAAGACTTGTCATTGCAGTCTTGATGAGGTTTTCCTTATTTTCGGGTGAGAACTCGACGCGATCTGAAATGCGGTCGAGCTGTTCGACGGCGACGGTACACGCCTTGTCAAAGCCATCTGCGATGCGGATGGGATGTATTCCTCTGTCTAGGAGTGCTTCGCTCTGTTCGAGAAGGGCGCCGGCGAGAACTTGGGGAAAATTTGAACGGGGTGTGCAGCTGTGGAAGGGGAGCACGTACCTACGACGCCGGTGGTGCCGTCTCCGATTTCGTCGTCCTGGCTCTTTGAGAGCTGCACGAGGAGCTTTGCAATCTGATGCTCGACCTCCATCTGTCCGAGGATGGTCGCGCCATCGTTTGTGACGGTGATGTCGCCGTCTGGGGAGATGAGGATCTTGTCGAGACCTGGGGTGTGTGAGCGAGATCGCGTGCATACGCGAGATAGAGCACACCTCGCGGGCCGAGGGAAGTGCGGACGATGTTTGCGACTGTTCTCGCTGCGAGGATGTGTGACTGGGCGGTTGTGATCAGTGAAAGGGTCGCGGTGAGGAGATGTAGACCGACCTTGATGGCATCTATGCCATGACTTCTAGATTTTTTTGCCTGTTCTCTGAGGATTATGAACGGTCTACCGTACTATAAATATATGATGTTAATAAGATGAACCACCTCAAGGGCAAGTTATACGGACCTCGTCCGTCGTGTAGACTGCCTCAGACATGGTTGAACTGCAAGTGAGATGTGACTTGTGATATCGTGTGTGACGCGTGACATGGGTTTTCGACTTGGACCTGTACATCCATGGAACACGAAATTGACGGATGGATCGAACAACTTAGCCAATGCAAACAATTAGCAGAGGCAGACGTAAAGAAACTATGCGACAAGGTGCGCTCAAATCGCCACTCGGTAGATCACATCTCACCCAAGAACAGACAAGGGAGATCCTCATGGAGGAATCAAACGTACAGCCAGTACGATGCCCTGTCACCGTCTGCGGTGACATTCACGGCCAATTCGTGCGTACTATCCCCCTTGCACATCTCCTCCTTATCCTCGATGCACAGCATGATCTTTCTGAGCTCTTTCGGATCGGCGGTAACTCACCCGACACAAACTATCTCTTCATGGGCGACTATGTCGACCGCGGATACTACTCGGTCGAGACCGTCACGCTTCTCGTCGCACTCAAGCTGCGCTATCGAGACCGTGTCACCATTTTGCGCGGCAATCACGAGTCGAGGCAGATCACCCAGGTCTATGGTTTCTACGACGAGTGCCTGCGCAAGTACGGCAACGCCAACGTGTGGCGTTTCTTCACCGACTTGTTCGACTTTCTTCCCTTGACAGCCCTGATCGACAACCAAGTGAGTACTCGGCTCCAAACATACACATCCGTCTAAGCACGCGATAGATATTTTGTCTCCATGGTGGACTGTCGCCCTCGATTGACACCCTCGACCACGTTCGCTCCATCGATCGTGTGCAAGAGGTGCCTCATGAAGGTCCAATGTGTGATCTCCTGTGGTCCGATCCCGATGATCGGTGTGGATGGGGCATTTCACCCCGCGGGGCGGGGTACACCTTTGGCCAGGACATTTCAGAAGCATTCAATCATAACAATGGATTGACACTCGTAGCCCGAGCCCATCAGCTGGTCATGGAGGGCAAGTCGCATTGGCATGCTACTCGTGCAGTCGGTCTGACATCCACGTGCAGGGTACAGCTGGGGACAAGACCGGAATGTCGTGACTATTTTCAGTGCACCGAATTACTGCTACAGATGTGGCAATCAGG
>JBBPTB010000627.1:0-16764 GCA_038093875.1 Boletus tylopilopsis | reverse complement strand
ACTGTGGACTCCAGGTTAGTATACCTTGATCAGGGAGCGGAACGCCTTCAGGGCGTATTGATGATGCCACCTCCACTTCCACCTTGTCCTTGTCTTCGAGATCGACTTCCTTGACGCCTTTAGTGACTTCTTTGACATCCTGTCCTTCCACAGGGGGAGCGGGAGCTTCGACAGCGCTCTCGCTATTAGGAGAATCGCATCCAGTATCTGGCTCGATAGGGTCATTTTTCGACTTCTTCGAAGCGGAAGCATATTCGTCGCGATCTTGTTCTGTGACGCTGTGTCTGCGTTTCCGCCCTATCGTGGGAGCATGTGAAGTAGCTAATGTGGGGTTAACATCGTCGGTGAGTCGCGGTAGAGATTGTGAGCACTGACCATCGTCCCTCCACGGACGGTCTGGGCGAGGGAGAAAGGATGCAGATACACGTCGTATGAACTGGAACATGATCGTGGTATGAGGACAAGAACACGCGTTGATATGTGCGCGTTGTGGACGCGATGAAAACTGTTTGTATTTGTTTGTTGGCCCACACTTCGGCTCGCGGATTGATTACATAACAAAAATATGACTCAATACTTATGACTTGATTCGCGATATTTAAATTAGTCTTGACCATCTACATACACAATATGACCCTCGACGTAACTAGTTTCATAGACAGCAAAGGCGGAAATGCAGAAGAGATCCGCGAGTCGCAGCGAAAACGCGGCGAGCCCGTCGAACTCGTCGATCAAGTTATCGAGATGTATGCCGAGTGGGTCAAAAGTACGTAGCCATTCACGTCGAGATCAACATTGCATACATACTATTTTATAGTGGACTACGAGTTAAACGGCCTCAATAAACAAGTAAACGCGGTACAGAAAGAGATCGGAGCCAAGAAAAAGGTATTCTCGACGCAGGATACCTATCAGTTCATGCAAGACTTTGCAGGCCAAGGAACCAGCAGACGAACTCATCGCACAGAAAAAATATATAGACGCACAAGTAGAAGCCAAGCGGAAAGAGGCTCGCGAGTATGAACACCTCATGCGCCAAAAAGCGAGCAATGTCGGAAACATTGTAGCAAAGGACGTCCCTGTCAGCTTGACAGAGGTGCACACTTCATTGTCCCGGCGGTATATTGCCTGAACTCGTACATGATAGGACGACAACGTGACACTGCGCGCATGGCATCCCGATGGTCCCGACAGTCTCGTCGAAAAGAAACCTGACATCATGCCCCATCACGAAGTCCTTCTTCGGCTAGACGCCATGGATCTCGAGCGAGGTAAGCAATGCTCATTCCTATCCTCCCCCCTCATCACTTAGTACAACGCACACAGGCGCAAAGGTAGTCGGCCATAGAGGTTACTTCCTCACCGACGACGGCGTCGATCTAAATCAAGCTCTTCTTACATACGCCCTCGACTTCCTTAGAAAACGTGGCTACAAAAAGATCCAGCCTCCATTCATGGTCACCAAGGACATCATGGGCAAGACCGCCCAGCTAAGCCAGTTCGACGAAGAACTCTACAAGGTATGTCACATTACATATCGTCAATCCTTGTCGGTCGAATCGTGGAATCCGGTCACATCGCGCGCTCACAGGTCATCGCCGACGATGACGAAAAATACCTCATTGCCACCTCCGAACAGCCCATCTCGGCCTTCCACGCGGATGAGTGGTTCGAAGACCCTAAAACACAACTCCCCATCTATTACGCCGGCTACTCCACTTGTTTTAGAAAGGAAGCCGGCTCGGCCGGTCGCGACATGTGGGGCATCTTTCGGGTCCACCAGTTCGAAAAGGTGGAGCAGTTTGTCATCACCTCACCCGAAGAGAGCTGGAACGCGTTTGACGCGATGCTGGCCAATGGCGAGGCGTTTTACCAGAGTCTTGGGCTACCCTATCGCGTCGTCGCCATCGTCAGTGGCGCACTCAATCTCGCAGCGGCAAAAAAGTGCGATTTGGAGGCGTGGTTCCCATTCCAGGGAGCTTACAAGGAGTTGGTGTCGTGCTCTAACTGTACTGACTATCGTGCGTAACCAATCATTGCCTTGATGGTTCCTTGGACGAGCGATCTGATCGTGCGTTGTACAGAGAGCCGACGGCTTGAAGTCCGGTGCGGTCTCAGATCAAAAGATCAACAGCGCAAAGTGTACGTACACATGCTCAATGGGACGATGTGTGCAACGGAACGAGCGCTGTGTTGTCTCGTTGAGAATTATCAGACGCCCGACGTACGTGATCCGGTCAAATTTCGTTTTTCATCAATCATGACACAACACTGGGCTCGATAGGGACTCGTGATACCCGAAGTGCTGCGACCATATATGCAAGGACGGGATTTCTTACCATGGAAGAAAGAGCTACCCAAGAATTATCAGCGGAAACAGGCATAGCAGTATTTATAGGACTCCTTGTCCCATACATGACTCGGGGATGCATTTACCAGTGGGGTGCTTTCGTTTTCTGGACGCATACAGACCTGTTACATTCGTCATTCGTTAATACCTGTTGTATTGCTGAATCAAGTCTAAGCAAAAGAATACGGATGGAATAAGGGAAGCTGGCGAGTGTACAAATACAGATTCAAATTCAGCTATGGTCACCGTACATTAAATTAGCAAAGGCGCCGGAGCAGTCAGCACGAAAACAGATATCCTGGGTGTGAATATATCGACAGAACCGCCAAACGTCCGATACAATGAGGTATGCATGCGTAGTACATATAGAACGTGATCAAAAGTGTAGGGCATCCAAAGAGCAGCGAAACGAGATGCTCGACGTCGGCGGAATCATTGGTCAAGACTCGTTCAGGTCAAAATACGACCTGAACATGGATTCCGTGTAGAGGTGCGTGTCGGAAATGACGCCATGCACATGCATGAATAACTGCGGAAATCGTTTGGTAAAGTAGCTCAGGAAGCCCTCGGGCATCGGCCCTAGCGTACGCTTCACGTGGTCAGGAAGGTCTTGATAGTGATGTTTCTGCGGTGTGGGGGTGAGGAGCGCTGAATAGGTGGATCAAGGACATGAACACCCTCACTTTGTTTCTCAAAGCTCTCAGCAGGTCCTGTACGCTCTTCCCGTCATACTTGCGGAATTTGCCCAGGTTTTCGATAAAGACCTTGTCTAGTCTTGCGTGCCAGTCATGTCCTACGATATCAGACGCACCCGTCTCGAGGACAACCAGATTATGGTCTCGAGGGTCTCGGGACATGATTTCAAAGCGGTCGGATGCATCTTGTAGGAAATTTAGTCGGCGGGCCGGATCCCAGAAGAAGGGATGTACGAGGCAAGAGAGGGTGTCAGGTCTGTGTAAATGAGTTTGGGGTTAGTGGCTAAAACGAGAGAAATATGATTATGACTTGCCTGCGAGAAGCCATCGGTTCAAGCATCCTTCCTATCAGGTCGACACCTTCTGCACCCTCCTCCCCAAACCTCTCCAGACCATCCAAGGTTTTTACGTTTTTGATGATATTAACCTCTCGTTCGAATCTATCCCCGAACGGATGCGACCCATTTGTGAGCACGTAGTAGAATAAACACCCCAATGCGAAAATATCAACGGCCTTTGTTAGCCGGGTCGTTGGTCTCGGCGTGGAGGCCCCATTAACGATGGTACCCGTACTGTCCGTGGATGATTGTGACCCATCGTCATTGAGTGAATCATCGAGTTTGACATCGCCACGCAAAATCTCTGGCGCTCTCCAGCCCACGGTACCAGCAGCATGGGCACCCTGTGCAGTGGGCAAAAAGCTCGTCTGGTCTACCTCGAGCTTCTTGCAGAGCCCAAAATCAGATATCAACATCCTCCTCCCGCCGTCCTTCCCAGTCGCACCGCTTTTTGGAGCCGAGATGAGGATATTATGAGGCTTGATGTCCCGGTGTATGATTTTGAGCGAGTGTAGATGGCGCAACCCCGAGGTGATCTGTCGAAGCGCTCGTTTGGGATCAAAAGTCGCAACGATTTCAATGTGCTGATCCGGGGACTCAATCACGTCTGCAAGCGATGCAGGACACAATTCGAGAGCGATATAGAGGAAATTTCCTTGTGATTCTTGGTAATAGTATCGGATGACGTTTGGATGGTCATCGGATTCCTGCAGAATGCTGACCTCGCGGGCGGCAAGGGTGACAAAGTCTTGAAGGAGGCGCTTGACTGCCACTGCACGCCCTTGGAGAGAACCTCGGAACACCACTGTTCCGTGTGAACCGAATCCTGAAAAATGTCAAATTTAACTATCAAGAAAGAGTAGACGTGGACATGCTCACCGAGAACGGTATCGGATACGATGAGTGAAGGAATACTGGGCTGCGGTATTGACTGGACCACCAACGTTGTTGAACCATGGTCCTTTGGCTTCTCCTCGTCTGCGCCCACGTGATCGTCGTCTTTTAATTCACTTACAGGCTCTGCGTCCTTTTCTCCCTCGGTGTCCTCAACAGCGCTGGTGGCAGTGTTATTGTTTCCCTTCCCTTTCTTTCCCCTTCTCCGTCTGTGGCGCTTCTTGGGTAGCGTGTCAACGAAGTCCCCTTCCCGTTCGCTCTCCTCGTTGTCGTCAACGGCGGGTGTGTCTGCGATCTCCTTCGAGAATGGGGGCGAATCTACAGGATCTTGTGGGGGAGTGGGTGGAGATGTCTCAACGTCCGACGGTGGTACCGACGGGGGTATTGGTAGGATAGTGGAGGGTGGGTTTGAAACATTCTGCACCTCGTGCGGGATGCGAGTGATCCATGGGTATAGTTTGTCAAAGGATATCTTGTCTCTAAATAGCCAGGTTGAACCAACGACCATCGCCAGGAGGACGGTACCAAAGGTGGCGGACATCTTGAAACTTTCCCCTATAGCACTCGCGACGGACGTCCACGAAGGTATAACAGTAGATAGATTATTAGTGGTATCTGGGATATCTGGGAAGGGATATGCTGCATCAATCACTCCGTTTGGGACCAAGTCCTTCTCGGGTGGGAGTTCGACAGAAGGTACGCCAGGAAGCTGCCTCGAATTGAGGGAAGATGCATCCAAGGGACGTTTTCCAGTCAGACACCGTGTGTCAAAAGGTGATTCTGCACATAGTTCCCTCAGCTTGCGACGTCTTGTAATAATATCAAGTCTATCTGGAAGATCTGGAAAGGCCGAAGGTGGGGGATCGATCGCACGGGAGTTGATACTGTATTCGGTGTCACCGAACGCGATCAGTGGAAAGTGTTCGTTACCCATGACGAACAGTGAACCAGTTTCTTCCACAAGACCAACATAGGCCATGTCCGGATTATAAATTGAGAGAGAGGACTTGTCAAAACCCTGGATAACATCCGAAATCGGCGGACGAGGCTGCATGAGGATAAAAGGTTCCGAGCGTTTGGAACTTGAGAGAACATCAAAGACCGCCACACTGCGGAGGGTGGAGGTAGTCGTGCGATAAACTTAGGAACGACTTGTGATGGAACAAAAATGCAGTGCTTACATGGGACTGTCAAAGGCAAGAGCCCACAAGATTTGAGAATCTCGGCGCGTGTATGGGTCAGTTGAATCGCCGTCCCGTGCTTTGAATGACAGGATTTGACCGTTTGGCAGGGATTCGATGTAAATGTTGTCTGGTGTGTGCCGGTAGGTGGTCTGGATGGCATTGTCCTGCATGTTGGGTCCATAGGAGGAAAATGAGAGATTGTGAACTCGTCCGGATGAGGAACGTGTGTATATAGCGACGTGGTAATCTTTGTGACCATATTCTGAAATTGAGCTATTTGATGCGTTCAAAAGGCTCACCTGTACGGCCGAGAAAGACTTCTGTCGGGACGAATTCGTCGTGTGGTGACGGATTGTCCTCGAGTTCGTCCAAGTCGATTTCGTCCTTTTCGACACTGTCTCCGAACGTCTTCCAGGGGCACTCTGCGTTGATCGTCTTGACCTTGCCGGTTTCTAGCTCGATGGACAAGAGCGAGGTCTCCTTCTTGCCAACAAAGACACGTTCGTCGTCTTCTCTGGCAAATTTAAAAGGAGACAATTCGACGAGCTGCGACATGGATACGGCGAGAGGCTGTAGCGGACTAGTAGGAGTTGCCATGACATATATGTCGCCCGTCTGTGGCTCGATGATGTAGAGTTCCTGATGTGCATCGTCGTCGTCGGTGAGGTCGTAGTCGATGGCAGCGTGCTTAGTGCGGACGAGGGGGGCGAGACTGGAAGGGATGTCGCTGGCTGCGGCGGACACGGACCACAGGCGCTGACCGGATGTGCGGTTGACGGCATGGAATGTACCGTCGACGGATGCGACGAGGACGATGTCGATGAGCTTTATGTCTTCGGCATCGTCGCTGACTGCGCGCGACCAGGCGGTGAGGGGTTTTGTGTTGAGGACGTCGCGGTGGAGGGCGACGGAGTGAGCGAGGGAGAGTGCGAGTGCGAAGGGGAGGAGGCCTGAGAGACAAGTGAACAAGAGACGCATCGGTCTAGCCTAAACGACAAGCGTCCATGAAGGAGGGAGAGGTTGGCGAAACGAGCGCCACGCCCGGTTGTTGCGCTGACACCGCACCGCCCCGACCGGAAACCAAAATGCCAGACATTCAGGTCGGTTCGCAGATATTCGACCTCGCTTTTCACCCTCACAACACTACCGTGTACACCGGGCTTCTAAATGGCTCGGTGAACGCGTACCAGTACGACGAACAAGGTCAGCACCACCAGACTTTCTCTCTCAGGCCCTCCAAGCGTTCCTGTCGCTGTCTTGCTACCAACCAAGACGGCTCCCACCTCTTTGCCGCAGGAAAAGCCAGGTCCATCTTGTACGTTTCTCCATTTGATCGGCCTTCCGCCAATTCAGACATACCCAGCACCATCGACACATGCACAGGCACAGTAGTTTCAGACACCCGTAATGATGCGCACGAGTGAGCACCTCACCGTCGCACCGCCCGACCATCCCTTGACAACCTTAGTGGCTGAGTAGTTCTCCTGTCAATCGCATGAAATATCTCCTCCCCAACATGTTCTGCACCGGCGACGACGACGGTGTGGTCAAGGTACCTACCCTTTCACCCACCTGACACCCACCCATCATACTATCGCACCCAGCTCTGGGACCCACGACAACCCCAGGAGATACGCCGTTATACCCATCATTTTGATTACATCTCCGACTTTTTGTGGCTCGAGGACAAAAAGCAACTCGTATCCACAAGGTAGTTATTCACCCAAGTAACCGCTCTCTCAAGATCGTCGCTTATTTTGTGCCCTTTTCCCAACACAAAGTGCAGATGGCACACTATCAGTAGTGGACGTGCGTGGAAAGAAATTGGAACCCCTCGCCCGGTCCGAGGATCAAGAGGACGAGTTGCTGTCCATCGTCTCTATAAGGAAGCAAGTCCTCCTTTTCTCCATTCTGCTACACTCACAAACTTACTTTGGGGGCATTGCACTGTTTAGCGGAACAAAGGTGGTCGTCGGCACTCAATTGGGAATCCTATCGATATTCAACCGCAGTCAAGGTTGGGGTGACTGTGTTGACAGAGTTCCCGGGTAGGTTACGGCAATCAAATAATTTGCTTGTTATTTCTCATCTCAACTCGTGCAGGCACCCACAATCAGTTGATGCACTCTGTGCCCTGCCACCTTCATATCCGTCTGCTCACTCCACCATCCTTACAGGATCGTCAGACGGTCTTTTGCGTGCTGTGCAGTTATTCCCCACCAAACTGCTCGGTGTCGTCGCCGATCACGGGTCGTTCCCAATCGAAAGAATTGCAGTTGATCAAAACGGAGAGGGAAGATGGGTAGGCAGTGCGGGACACGAGGATACCCTCAAGATGACGGATCTCAAAGACGTTTTCGAGGACGAGGATGGCAGTGGAGATGGCGACCAAGAGTTCGACGCACCTCCGCTCAGTGAAGGAGAACTCTGTCCAGACAAGGATGCCGCTGATGATCATAGCCAGCCACTCTCTGACGCCATTCCTGAGCCTCAGGAAGTCGGGCCGGGAGCCCGGGATAAATCACAAGATTCTGATTCTGATGCACCCAGGGAGAACCTGGAAAAGAAGAGGAAGAGAACGGAGAGCAAGGATTCACTGGCAGGAAAGAAAAAAAAAGGACGGAATGGAATTGATGTTGAACCCTCCTTTTTCTCTGGCCTATAGGAGTACGATGTATGTCCTACATCCTACTCGGAATTCTCTGGCCGGTTTAATGCTTTAATCAGCAGATTAGACAGCTTATCCTTTCCGCTCATCACATTATATGTCCTTCCTGGTGTTCCTCGCCTTTAACTCCAAGTAGCTAAATTGTGAGATAGATTGGTAGCCAACAGTCAGAGATTAGATTGCATTAAAATGGTTTTCACTGAATCTTAACCTGAAGTGAATACTTGTCCAATGATAATCGCAAAGTCATTGTGTACTAGAAATGTGCTACTAGGTAACTTGGTCCATATGATCTGGGTGCCTACACAATCGCTGTTGCTGGTCAAGCTCCGGGTTTTCACGGGACCGCTACATCCTCTATGTTCACCGGATGGTTCCGCGAGCTAGCGACCATTATGCATTCCCGCCAACAAATGCGCACATCTGTTGGTGAGATGGTGGGTACAGTCAACTACTAAGCGACTGCAGCCGAAGGTGCTGACTGAATCTGGGTCAACCAGTACCAAAACCATTGTCGGGCATCAGGGAGATATTGACACCGAGATCGCAACTCACAACTGTGCACGCAAGTGTATGCAGCCGTCGATAGATCCAATGGCCAGGGGGAGATGTAGGAATGATGTCCCCATCAACTCGTGAAGGTCCGGAAGTGGTGGAAGCTGTATGAAACGGATAGGGTAGGTTTGTAGCGGAAACCAACAGGCTGCGTGCGTCCTTCTCAGGTGACCAATGGCATATATAGTCCAACCCATAGTAGGAAGAGACCCACTAGGCCAACAAAGAAGTTTAAGTGATAGACGTAGCCGATTGGCCTGCGATAGAGCAACAATCGAGGATTTACACACACCTTATCTCTTGTGCAGACACGCTATCCGCGACTTGGGGCTAGATGCGCGACAGCTATCGGACCCGCCGCTAACACCGTCCGAGGATCAAATCAATCAAGCTCGAGAATGAATCATCGTCAAGTCGGTATGAAAAAGTCCTTCTTCCTTCCCAGAGGACAAAAGTTGTTAGACTGGAGGGGCTCCGAATAGGGTTTGTGGAGCAGATAGGCATCATTTTCCCCTGACCGTCCCACAGTTCTCACCAATGGTTGCATGGACACCCTGACCTCTCGACTGGGTTTGCTTCTTCGGACCGGTTTGTCGTACCGATGTCTTAGGTGTATGTACTTAAATCGAGGCCTGTTCCCATGCAAAAGGGTGACGGTAAAGTGATTAGCGAGTGAGGATGTCCGTGGCCGGTAGGAGAGACGTCTGGCAGACACGAAGGGTTGTATAGCGACAGCCCAGCGACGAAGTGGAACAATTCAGGACGGCCAGGCGCGCCTGGAATGTAAAAGGAACGACACATTTTCTGGGATTGAGGCTGAGCCAGTAATGAATCAGAAAATCTGATGCACGCACAGCAAATAGGTTACATATCGCCGCTGGACTTGTCAGTTCATGCCAAGAAGTGAATATATATTATATTCTTTTTGCATTACGGTCGAAAGGTGTTGTGCGATGAAGGGACATACCTTCTCTTGCCATGGATTTCCGAGGGGGAGAGAAGAGCGCCTGATTAGTGGCAAGGGTGAGAGGCCCAGCAAGGGGTGGCCATTCCGTGCTTTCCACGCTAGGGTGCCCCTGTCAGCAGGTTGCGGTTGATACAGGTTCCGCATCATCGCAACGAAGATCAAATCCGAAATGGTCAGACCCCGGCCACAGCGAGAACCCCCCGCCCTTTTTCCAGGCGGCCGAGATGGCTAAATTATTATCGGAATTAAAACTAAACCTAGTTTTAGTGAGCGATACAACGTTTAGAACTCAAGCTCAGTGGCCGGAGTTCGTGATGGCGAAGGAAGGTAGTAAGTAAGTTAGTAAGTAAGTAAGTTAGTAAGTTAGTAGAAGTTCGTCCAACACGTGGCTGTACAGACGGGTTCGGATCATACTACGACTGCCAGCACAACACAAACATTGAACATGCTCTCACGAACTACAGTCTTATCTCTCCGCTCTGGCTGCGCTGCCAGCAAGTACAGTGTACGAAACTTGTCGGCAAGAGCCTCTACCATTCTCAGAGATTTGGACATTCCTATCACCCAAGAGGTCCCTGGAGTCTATCACGGAACATGGGGTGGAACGGGCGACATTCTTGAAAGCGTCTGCCCGACCACCGGCGAAATCTTGGCACGTGTCCAATCGGTGCGTCCTCTACATCCCATCAATCTCGTCTTCTGGCTGATGCACACGGTAGGCCTCACCACGTGAACTCCACGAAGCATTGGACAAGTCGAAAGAAGCGCATCTCTTTCTAAGGAAATTGCCCGCTCCTCGCCGTGGAGATGTGTTGAGACAGCTACGAGAAGCTCTTGCGACAAAGGTGAGGCATCGCCTATCGCATCCCGTGACTCTTCGTTTGAGTCCTTCAGCGGGATGCACTTGGTGCACTCGTGTCCCTCGAGATGGGCAAGATCAAAACAGAAGGGATCGGTGAAGTACAAGAATTCGTGGATATTGTACGGCGGCATTTATCACTTCCTCACTCTGTTCATCCATTTGGTTCTGTAGTGTGACTATGCCGTCGGTCTTTCGCGAATGATGAATGGTAGGGTTGTGGCGTCGGAGCGCCCAGGCCATACCATTCTGGAAAGTGAGTTCGTTTCTTCCCCTTTAATAGTTTCGTTTGGATTAACTCTGTTCCGCCTCTAGTCCCAAACCCCCTCGGCGTCGTTGGTATTCTCACAGCGTTCAACTTCCCTGTCGCAGTTTACGGGTGGTCAGTGGTGTCATTTTTCTTGACTCCTTGCATGATAATCGCATTTTGATATCGTTCACACCAGGAACTTTTCCTTATCCTTCGCTGCTGGAAATGCAAATATCTGGAAGCCATCCCCTACTACTCCCCTGTGTGCCATAGCGGTGACAAAGATAATTGCTGACGTATTAGAACGCAATGGAATCCCAGGCGCTGTCTCTGCCCTCGTTACCGGTGCCAAGGATGTCGGCGAGGCTATCGTAAACAGTGTGGATATCCCCCTAGGTTCGCTGCCCATGATCCCCGTCTTGTTGATCTTGACCGAGTCATTCTAGTATCATTCACCGGCAGCGAAGCTGTTGGCCGTGTCGTTGGCAAGGCTGTTCAATCTCGTTTTGGAAAAACAATCCTGGAATTAGGAGGGAATAATGGTATGGACTTTGGATCCATCATGACTGACCCGAGATACCTAATTTCTCCTTTTGGCCTACGATGCTCAAACAGCTTCAATAATTATGCCTGATGCGGATTTATCTATGGCTGTACCTGCGGTCTTTTTTGGTGCGGTAGGCACCGCAGGGCAGCGATGCACATCAACTAGAAGACTGTATCTTCATCGTGATATCGCCCCACGTTTCCTCGATGCACTGCAGAAACTGTATGCCTCGGTGAGGGTAGGGGATCCCCTTGTTGCGAGCACCTTGCTTGGCCCCTTGCATAGTCGCGCTGCGGTTGAAATGTATTCCAATGCTGTCGAACGTCTGCGAGGGAAAGGCGCTCAGCTTCTGACAGGTGGTCAACGATACGATGAGGATGCCCTCCGCCAGGGAAACTTTGTACAGCCCACGATTGCGATTCCCAAGTCTGTTGATTCGACAGACAGTATCTGGAACACTGAAACGTTTGCACCCGTATTGAATGTCGGTGTTTTCGATGAATTAGAGCAGGCCATTGGTTGGAACAATGCTGTTCCACAAGGGCTTTCCAGCAGCCTATGGACGCGGGATATGCGTCACATCGGGAAATGGATTGGTCCAGAAGGTTCCGATGCGGGGATCGTCAACGTTCGTTTTCTAGTTTGATCGCAGAAACGTGCCTTTCTAAGTATTGCATGTAGGTCAACGTTGGTACTAGTGGGGCTGAGATTGGTGCCGCATTTGGAGGCAACAAGGTTGGTAACTTCAGCTGCAAGTATTGAATTTATTGCTCAGTTTCTCTTTGCCTCTCGTAGAGCACTGGCTGGTGAGTCCGATGACTTGGCCGGTGTCCGGCTGCGGTTGACGATTCCCCTAGGGGCCGCGAGTCAGGCGGTGATGCATGGAAGCAATATGTGCGCTGGAGTGCATGCACTATCAACTTTTCGGATGCTGCGCCTTTGGCGCAAGGCGTCAACTTTTCGGCATGATGAAAAGGCAGTACTGCCCTCTAATGCCATTCAGCAGCTGTACAAAGTACTGGCGCTCGTCGCCGGAGATCTGTCCATTCTTGTCAATGAAGCGTAGCTTCGTTCACATCACGACGACCGGAATTGTTGATGGACATGCAGCAATGCCGGAAAATACCCGATTTCGCTAGCAGGATTACAAGAATAGCGATGGAAAGTGCTAATTAGTGCTTTTCGGCCCATGAGCGATCAGTGCCGTGAGTGATATATAAACGTGAGAGTTGTCCATTTTAAGTTGCACCGACAATCCAGGATCTTGTCCACCCTTGCGACGACTTCCCCAGTGCCTGTCAAACAGGGTGTCAGGAGATCTTCCACGAGGGACCATGAGTATGTTGACATGTCATCCGGCCAATGGGGGTCCTGATGCCTTGTTAGTTCGGAGGCGGTGACCCCAGTGAATGCGGCATCGCTAAGGCAAGTGCGGTCTGACCGATTGCACCTTGTACAACACAATTATAAAGAACGATTGGGTGATTATCTTATAGGAGTGTTAACTCCACCCCTACCGTTATTATCCTCCCTAGCATTTTCTTAATTCTACGATCGTTTCAAGATCCCCGACCGTACCCTTTGCTTCACTTGCGACTACCAGCCGTTTTCGACTGTCCACATTAAGCGCTGTTGATGCAAACGGCTGACGACCTCCCCTGGCCCGAGCTGGGCAATGTCTCGAGAGGCGCCACGCGCGGCAACCAGGGCCAGAAGGGTGCATTGGGACCTTCCGACCAAGAAGGCCGCTGCGTGCTACAGCTACGAGTCCAGCCCGGCGTACTCTCCGTCAAGTTGAACCGACGCTCAAGCGAGTGGTATCGCACGCTCGACAACGAGGTAAACCGTGCTCTCAAACTCACGAAAACATACTGGAGAAAGGCACGGAGACGTCAGGACTAGTCAGTATCTCCCTCGTTCACGTGGTTCCTTGCATTGACACGAACGTGCTTCTCTTCTTCGACGCACAGTGATGCCCGCGCGGACCAGGACCACATGGAGCTGCACGAATGGTTGCAACAACTCAAAGACAAGACAATGTCACATCTCGAGGTACTCATGCAAAAAGGCGACATTCAGGGACCTCCATATGTGATGCCTGATGATATCGAACTGACATTTCTGCGAAAATTCATCGAGCGACATAATGCGGGAATTCCTCACAACCCACGTCTTCGCCACCTCGGGCCGAGTGCACACCCTCCGCATATAGACGAAACGATGGAAATGTCCACACCTGAATTGTCTGACCCAGGCTACCCACCCCCTGGTTTAGTCGACCAAATGGCACGCCTACAGCCAGGTATGCAAAACCCTTCTACAGCTACGTGATCTAGTGAATCAACGAGACCTCCATCCAGAGAGTACATCTGGCGTCTCAAGTCCTAATTATGCCCATTCCCCAGGGACATCGCATCGTCCTCACCTCATCAGACCTCCGTCGTCACCCTCCACAGCGACGTATGAACAACTGTTACAAGACGCCCAAGCCTCAGGTCAGAGAAATTTGGCACATCACATGGCAGACTACCAAGGCTTGACTGTATCGGAAGGCCAATTCCTGCAGGATGCGAGGGTTACGTTATCCCGAGCGCAGTCACAGACACAGGATGCATTCCAGCGGTATACCGCAAGTCTGGAAGCCGAAGCCCGTGCGAGGCGAGAGGTCGTCCTTGCCGAACAACACCGTGATGAATTGAGTAAGTGCCATTGTCTAAGGGGCGCGAGAACCGTTCACCAAAAGGTCAACCAGTGTCTGCACTGCTCTCACGAACACAGACAACTGTCGGTACGTAAGACTCAAACACCCCCCTCCCCGGTTCTCACATGTCACAACAAAGAATATGCACGCCATCCATCCTTGCCTCAAGAGGACGTACGGAATTCCCAACATACACAGCATCCGCAACACAGTCAGCAAGACGTAAGATTAGGCATTCAGATCGGATGAGATGCGCCGGTTAACACTATGCCCTGGCAGTACTCGTCACACCATCTTGCGGAGCGCAGGGCATCGGTTGACATGATGACTCACAGTCCCAGGTCGCTGGACTGGCGACAGCCTGATGTGTCAAACTCATACACTGGGGGGCTGGAAGCGATTCCTCAATCTGAGGTAGGGAAATTTCTGTGGCTATCTCCTTGAACCTAAATTTACTGAGTAGATACGATCATCAAGCGACTCCTACAAGCCCGAGCGCAAGCACTCGCGGACCTGGGAGCAGGGTGGTCAAGTTGATATCCAAGGTATGTGTCGTCAAGGACTGGGATAATCTGATTCATTGAGGCATACCAGTTCTGCAAGATGTCACAGGAATACCGCCGCGAAAACGTAGCCATCACATGGTCGATCCGGTTGGTCACAGCGCATCTCTGTTGTCCCAGACGATGGCACTGCCTCTATAATTTTTTTTTTGTGTGCGCTGGTCGCCTTTCGGGATTCATAAATATGCCCGTACAAGCTTTGATATTCAAAGTCCTGCTTATATGTACTGGGTGATGTTGGATACCGCTTTGGCGCTGAGCGCAGTTTTGTATCGCTGTCTATTTCGTAGCATGGTCACTGCAACTGCACGACCGAGACGACTCCATTTAGTTGCCGCCTTTTGGCGTTGTTATTTCATTGCTTTGCTTGTGTTATCAGCCTGTATCATCAGGACCGCTGTATCCCCTGCAATTCTATACTGGTGAACTTCACATCAATCCATCAACCCACCTTGTGAAAATCACCCGGAAGTGACGTGAGCTGCATGAGGTCCGACCCAGGTTCGCTAGGTTGATGGGTGAGTAAGTGTGAAAGCCTGAGAGTGAATGTTCAGAGTGTTTCATGGTCGCCACCTCCGCCTTCCAACTGTCGAGTGAGCTTACCCCCTCCTCGTTCACGTTCCCACAGAACGTCCAACAGAGTTAGCGAGTGGTCGAGTGCAAGTCAAGTCAGACAATGCCTCACCTTGGCACTTCTACTAATGATTATGTAATACAATGTATCGAGCGCTCAAACACACAAAGTAGTGCCCAACTGCAGGTTCAACTTGTTCGACATCCAAGCAAATGTTCCGTCCGCCACGCCAGTCGCCCTCCGCCTCACCGCGCAACATCGTCACCGCCCGCTGGTCCAATCTCTGTCGAGGGCCAAAGCAGGTGTGAAGTGCTTTGACCAGGATGATCTCGGCCCGGACACCCCAACCGCTCGTTGTCCTGAACGACCAAGGAACGCTTTGTCCCAACTTCATCTTTGTAGTGTTCTTTGCCTTGAACACGCTTGGACGGGGCTGTGACTTCAATGGTCGGGATAATCGCGTGCCACACACGTGTAGACCGCGTCTCGTCCGTTAAAAGGCGTTTGTCGTGTCCGTCGCAGATGCATTATCTATCCTATCACTTTCACCCCGTCGTCAGTATTTCTTTGTGTCTTGCACCTTTGGAACGCTTACACGCCCTGACGCTTTTGAACATGCACAGAGCGATGCCATCGCATAATCCGAAATATCGCAGTGAGCGGCCAGTTCGAATCAAAGGGAACAAGGACTGACTACCACAAAAGCTAAACTGTGTCGCAATTTTTCCAACGGGGAATGCCCTTTTGGTCATAAATGCAGTTTCCTCCATCCACCTCCGGGAATCAGTCCTTCCTCTCCCTCACTTACACAACATCTCTTCAACTGGAACGCGCTTCTTCTGCCACAGCTACTTGCCCTCTCTAACCAGCAAGTAACTCAGAAAACGATGCCGCCGCCGCGGTCTCAGGGACCACAGCTAGTCGATGAAGGCCCTTCACCAACATCCTCCCTCCTACTTTCCCGGTCTGACTGTACCTCTTCCGATTGTGTGCCACAGACCAGGCAGACCAAGCAGTTCAGCAAACGCAAGAAATATCCGTGCAGACATTTCATTCGCACAGGAGGCTGGTGTCCGGCTGGAAGACAGTGCAAATTGTGAGATTCATTTGTATGCCACCCGCGTCCATTCTAATGTGTCACTGTTAGTTTTCATGATGTGGCTGCATTATCTCCTTCTGGCGTTCAGATAGCAGATAGTACCATGCCGTCCACAACCGGTGTACGCGAAGAGAGAGGGAGAACCATCAGCGGTGGCGTTCTGATGGTTATGCGCTCCCCATCTCCGCCGACTATTAGCCAGGCCCATCCAGAGCCTCCTCGATATACTGAACCCGAGCTGATACCGCCATATCCGTCTACTCATTACCTCCATACGGCCACGGGTGGTTTCAATGGTCATTCAAGCCAACCGGTGTATCGGCCCAATTATACTTGGCAGCCCTATTTTCCCATTGTGAATGCAACGGCCATCATGCCTGTTTCTTCTGTTGCAGGACATTCATCGATTGCGCAGCCCACTGTCTATCCCCCACTTCAACCTCCTGTGCAGCCTGGACCACCAAGGGAAACTAGTAACCTTCCGTTGGGGTCGTATGAAGTGAATGGCACCACGTATTTT
>JBBPTB010000626.1:0-16779 GCA_038093875.1 Boletus tylopilopsis | reverse complement strand
ACAGGCTGACTTTATCAATAGTCTGCATCAAAATAACGTGCCTGCGGCAGCGATTGCACGCGTGATGGAGCGTATGCTTGCTGACCGCCATGCTGGCATTCGGGAGTGGGAAAGAGAGACGAGGCTTGCGCGGTCGAATACATTTTCGACTGCACCACCGAGCTACGATCTCGTAGCTGAAATGGGGTAAACAGCAGGATATACGGAACACTCACTCGGTAACATATGGTCGCGCATGAAGAATACCCTATTTTGTCCGTGGGTCTATGTAGGGAATCACGCACATTGTTATTCATTTCGCTCTGGGTCCGAGCAACGAACAGGCTAAATATTACATATATACATGAGTTATCAATAGATAGCAAGGTATGTCACTAACGTCCACCATCTAACCATCCCGGGTCTGGTAACTTGGAGGCGGCACCCCACCGCTGAAAACACTCCCCACGCGACTCAATCCCCTATCGCTCGTCTCACCAGCCGAAAGATTCGCCGTCACGAATCCTTCAATGACACGGGAGATTGTCCCCAGAGGAACATTGTCTCCTCGCAAGCGGTCAATGATCTCGACCTGCTCTGCCTTGAGATTGTATCGCGACGAATCCGAAAAAGGTGTACTCTCGTCCACGCTCGAGCGGGGGCGTCTATCATCGGCATCGGATGAAGGTAATCGGCGGAGCGGTTGAAAAACTGCGGAGTAACGTCCAGAGCTGATCGACTGGGAACTCTCATCTGGCGAGAGGGAGGCATAGTTGCCAGCTGCGAGCGCGTCGCGGAGGATCGCGGAACGCGTATGCGGGTCCGTTCGTTCCATATATTGGGTTGTTGATGGTGCCTGGTTTCCTTGCGATACCAGTGGTGGAGTGGGACTATTGAATTCTGACGTGAACGGGTTTACGTGGAAAGTTGAGGGTGGAGCCAACACGGCTTGCGGGCGTGTTGACCTGCGTTTACGCAAGTATACACAGCCGATCACGAGGCCGAGGAAGGCTAAGCCTCCGACCGTACCCCCAACGATGGCTCCAACATTGCTTCTGAAGCGACAAAAATAAGGGCATCAGTCGATGTCGACTTGCATAAATAAAAGATTCACTTTTTAGATGACGCCGAACTTGGAGCGGAAGTGGGCGTGGGCGACTGAGAAGACGTCTGAGAAGCTGTTCTGGAAGATGTCGACGTCGTCGTCGTTGGAGACGCCACGAACGTCTCGTTGATATGTGCATAATCGAATTTCATCGAAGTACCGCCACCGTTCCAATCCAGCAGGGTCATTCTGATGGTATGATTCCCAGTTGCAAGACCTTGAATGTCATACAAGGCAACGTTTGATACTTGATAGTCTGACGCGACAGGAGGACTATCGATCGAGTTGGGCACGGCTGTACCACCGTCGATAGAAAAGCTGGCTGCCATGCCTGATGCACCAGCGTTGAAGACATACATGGTGATGCCCGAACCTAGGGTGGACAATGAGGGCAGCTATAGCGATGAACCGGGACAACGTACCTACAAAGGGTATTTGGATGAAGCAGCCTTCGGATGTACCGCATACCCCGACTGCGAGCAAAAAGTAAATAACATCCAGCGACAAGGATGGCAATAGCTTACGTGCACTATTGGTATGAGGTCGGACAGGGAGGGGAGAACAAGTAGATGGGGACGCACTAGTTTTGATCATAACAGTGGATGGCATCCAGGACAATGCTGTAGTTGCCTGTCGAATTGGTGATGTCAAGTGCAAGCTGTTGGGTCGACGTTGAGAATGTCTGCCAGCCCTGTCCTGCCGCGGTGGGTGGCATGGAATATACGACGGACGTATTGGCATTATCGATATAATAATCTGCCAACACGAGTGTACCAGCAAGAAGGGTGGTGGTGATGTACCGTAGGTACACCATCTCTCTGACTTGGGTTAGAGGGCCACTAGGCGGGAAAAAGAGAACGGGAATAAAAGCGAGTGACTACCCACCATTCAATCATCAAATCAAATATAGGAATGTAAGGGTCAATCAAGGTATCATGGTTTCGAGTTGCTTCGCAAGCCTATATTAGGATCAGGAAACACAGGAATCCTGATGGATTAAATATCGCGATCGCGATCAGGCGGTGCCACATACTTGTGCAGAGGACAAGAGATGCAAGAAAAAGATCGAGGAATTCCCCAGCAAAGGACGAGCATCATGATGCCCAAGGGTCCGTTAACGATTGTGAGGCGAGCTCAGTATCACCAGTCAATTCCGTGATGCGTGCGTAAGAATACCACTGACTGAGGAGGGGATGGAACATTGTCCACACGTCCGAGAACGCAGAGGAGAAGTCGAGGGTGAGGAAATATTCATGTTTGACGTCGTTCACCATGCCGTCTCGGGACTGAGGCCATCATAGTATGTATCCTTTAAGTACTTCCACCAACTCCATTTCGACGCCGCCGAGTCCATAGAATCCATTCATGGCAGGCAGTGCATCAAACTCACTGGCGAATGCCAATTTGAAGACACATTTATTGACTACGTCGTCAAGAAGGACATCTCACAGGGCCCGGGCAGATTTCTGTGGTTGGCGTCATACATGATGTTCTGTCCCAGAGACAAAGAAAGAAGATGATGACGATGATACCGTGACACAGCATGCTGCTTTGCCGCGAGTCTCCTCCGAGTCGGCTTTCTCCTCGAAGGCTTTGTTGCAAGGGGACAAGATTATCTACTCACGAAAATGGTCACCCACCTGAGCATGCAATCCGTCATGTTGTCTAACGCTCGCACCGATAATGTACTTGACGGCGAGGACATTTACAATATACATGCTGAGGGCAGCCTTCATCCAGCGCATACTTGACAAAGAAAACTCCTATCCATGTACAAGCAGCTGTCGCACTCTCCAAACTCTGTGGCTTGGGAGAGATCCCTCAGACGTCAACAGAGCAGACCGCCGTTGGCGTCCTTCTCAATACTCTCAGTTGTGATCTGGCAGCGTACGTGTTTCCTACCACTTGTCACTTATCTGTCTCACCCGAACGACGCCAACAATGAACACAACTATCCTTGCCTGTCATTCTCGCTCGCTTGCACGATATCCACACTGTCATGCGTCGCCTGATCTATTCTGCAACCCTTGAGAAGAAGTTCACAGCCAACGGTGATTCTGCAATGGGCCCTCCCCAAGCGACGATCGCCCAAAGGGCCAAAGCAGGCTCATCATTGCATTGGCCTTAGCAACCATGAACCTGCAGTCCGCTCTGCTGCAGGGTTGCTCCTTGATGCTTGGATCAACCAAGGACGACGGAGAAACTAACGTACTATGTACTGCCTTCCTTCGACACAGTTGCAGAGAAATGTATTGCTGAGCATATTTGCCACTTGCATTGACATATTTGACCACCTCGAGTTCAAAGGTGTGTATATGCACCGCACATTCATTTGAGTTTGAAAGATGCATTTTGGGATGAACTGGATCCCGAGAAGGTGTGCCTAGCATGCGTGTGGAACCATTGCATTGCAACTAATGACCAAGCAAAGTTAGTGTATCCTTTTCTATTGTGACCCATCTTGTCCACTGCATACACAACATTTACAACAGATACTAAGAGGATGTCGATCTAAAGAATGTGCATTGTGCGAGCTTGGCGCCAACGAATGACCCGATGACAGCATGGACGAGCTCCTCAACACTGCCTTGCTCAATGCTGAATTCATGCTCTCAAAGATGCTCAAGCTTGCAATCAGTCTTGAGTATCCTATGCAGTTTGGAGGCCTTCTCAGGGATCGGGGACTTGGCTATTTTGTCTCTGTGGGTCTGCAAAATCATGCATTTTCAGTATTACATTCGCTCTGGGTCTGAGTGCTTGGCAAAATACCACATACATGATTTATCAACAAATGATAGCAAGACGTCCACCCATCTAATCATCCCGCGTCCGGTAACTTGGAAGGGGTACCCCACTGCTAACAAAACTCCCCAGGCCCAGGCGACACGATCCCCTGTCACTTGGCTCGCCTGCCGAAAGATTCGCCGTCATAAATCCCTCAATGGCACGTGAACTCTCACCCGGAGGCGGGGAGGCATAGTTGCCGGCTGCAAGCGTGTCGCGGAGGATCGTGGAACGTATGTACGGGTCTGTTGGTTCCTTGTATTCGGATGTCAATGACGCCAGGTTTTCATGCGGTGCTAGGTTCTCATGAGGTGCTAGGTTCTCATGTGGTGCCAGGTTTTCATGCGGTGCCGTCCGGTAACTTGGAGGAGGTACCCCACTGCTGACAAAACTCCCCACGTGACTCAATCCCCTGTCGCTCGACTCGGCGCCTGCCGAGAGATTCACCGTCACAAACCCCTCAATGGCACGGGAACTCTCATCTGGAGGGGAGGCATAGTTGTCAGCTGCCAGCGTGTCGCGGAGGATTGTGGAACGCATATGCAGGTCCGTTGGTTCCTTGTATTGGGATGTTAATGGTGCCAGGTTCTCATGTGGTGCTAGGTTTTCACGCGGTACCAGTGATGGAGTGGGATTGTTGAATTCTGACGTAAATGGGTCTACGCGAAAAGCTGGAGCCAACACGTCTTGGCTTGTTGACCTGCGTTTACGCAAGTATACGCAGCCGATCACAAGGCCTAGGAGGGCCGAGCCTCCCACCGCGCCCCCAACAATGGCACCAACATTATCTCTGAAGCGACAAAAAAAGGCGTTAGTCGATGTCGACTTGCATAAATGAAAGATCCACTTTTTAGACAATGCTGGCATGGGTGTAGCCACGAACGTCTCGTTGATGTATGCATAATCGAATTTCATCGGAGTGGCGCCACCATTCCAATCCAGCAAGGTCATCCTGATGGTGTGCTTTCCAGTCGGAAGACCTTGAATGTCATACAGGGAAACGTTTGATACTTGATAGTTTGACGCGGCAGGGGGACCATCGATCGAGTTGGACATAGCTGTACCACCGTCGATAGAAAAGCTGGCTGCCATGCCTGATGTACCCGCATTGAAGACATACATGGTGATGCCCGAACCTAGGGTGGACAATGAGAGCAGCAGTATAGTGATGAACCGGAATTACGTACCTACAAAGGGTATTTGGATGAAGCAGTCCTCGGAGGTACCGCACACCCCGACTAGGAGCAAAAAAGTAAGTAACATCCAGTGACAAGGACGGTAATAGCCTACGTGCACTATTTATTGGTATGAGGTCGGATAGGGAGGGGGAACGGGTAGATAAAGACGCACTAGTTTTGGTCATAGCAGTGGGTGGCATCTAGGACAATACTGAAGTTGCCTGTCGAGTTGGTAACGTGCAGTGCAAGCTGTTGGGTAGACGTAGAGAATGTCTGCCAGCCCAGTCCGAGTCCTGCCTTGGGTGGCAAGGAATATACGACGGACGTATTGGCATTGTCGATGTAATAATCTGCCAACACGAGTGTAATGGCGAGAAGGGTGGTAATGTACCTCAGGCACACCATCTCTGACTAGGCCAAAAAAATGGGACAAAAGTGAAAGACTGGCCACGTTAATCAAGGTACCATGTACTTCATTGGGCACCGTGGCAAGAATCCTAATGGATCGATCATCCAGAACTAGCCACTCTGCGTCGCGATGAGGATTATAAACCTACATACTTATACCACAAGACATGTGCACAAGAAAAGAGATTGAGGATGTATCAAAAACCTATACTTGCTCCACCTCAAAAGTGTTCCCCAGCAGCTCCCAAGGGCCAGTTAACGATTGCGAGGCGAACTCAGGATCACTAGTCAATTCCGAGATGGTGCGCAAGAACACCACTGGCTGAGGAGGGGATGGAACAGTGTCCACAGCGTCCGAGAAGGCAGAGGAAAAGTCGAGTGTGGGGAAAACAAGATCGTGCCGTGCACTAGCACAGGCATGTTGTGAAGACAACGCTTCACCCGAATCATGCTTCCCTATCAGAGGGGGAGAACCTATATCAAAATCGGTAATACTCTCGAGCAAAGGCGACTCGCGCTTGTCTATATGGAGAGCGTGTCCCGGATCGGGAAGGGGGACTGGAGTGGAATGACCGTCCGAATGAGTTTCTTCGAGCACATACCACTCCTCCGAGCTGTTACCGATGATGGAACGGACACGAGCGGTATCCCATCCCCTGAATGTAACGCGCAGAATGGTGCACTGCTTCTCCTGTGTGCCATGACGCGGACCAAAAGCGTATGCGTCCACATTGACCCCAGGGTCATCCCATACGTTTGCAGTGTCGAGTCTGGCAAACAGGGTTGATACCCTGAGGGAATGCAGCCTGTGGGTAGTGTGAATAGAGGCCAGGTCAGCGATGGGAAGCAGTGGGTATGTATCGCCACCGTCTCGTGCCGACAACGGGATGTGCGCGGTCGGGGTCGGGGCAAGAGGTACGAGGAGGTGGGTGGTAATGGCTGGAAGAGGCTGAACGGGGAAATAGACATCGAGTTCAGACCCAGTCATGACAGGGGTAAGTTTGGGCTTGAGCATTTCCCGAGACTTGGGAATTGTTTTGTTCTGTGCAGCGCGACGCAACCTGCGTTCTTCCTTCTTCTTCGCCTTGACATCCCACTCAGCTTCCCAGAGAGCCCTGGTGGCAATTGGGACATTGTCGACCATGTTTTGGAAAATGGGTCGACCAGAGTGGAATGCGCGAGCGGTGCCAAGACCGACTTGCGTGACGTTTGCAGGGACGAGAGGTGGCTTAGGCAGGCGAGGGGGAGAAAAGGGTCTGGATAGAGCATGCTTTACGGGGAGGGAGAAGCGGGCGTGGATGCCATGAGAGTTGAGCTGGGTAGGACGGATAAAGGCAGGCTGAGGAGCGACTGCGATGGAGACACTGGGAGTGAAGAGATTCGAGACGAGACGAGACAAGAAAGTGCGTGTCTCCGAGAAAAGGCGGGGTGTGTCTATAGATCTTGCTGATTTTGCGACGCCGATACCCTGCCTCAGATAACGGGCACCGTGCGAGACGGCGGCCATGGCGGTTCAACGAGGTCAAACGCCAATACTTGCTTGCGTACAGCTTTAAACGTCGGTGTCCTTGCCGTGCCGCCGCGTCAGCTCCTTCGGGGTTGCCCGAGGGTTGTGGCGCTACGTTGGCTGACTAAGGGCCTCGGCCCGACTCTGCCAACAAACTTTGTGGTGCACAGTGTAGCCTATCTCGAAGTGATCGAAACTTTTTCTGGCTTCCAGGTCAGTTCATAGATGTACTAGTGGAAGCTGGACCTCTCCTCATATTTCTTTGTGTATCAGAAGACTAGGATTAATACGGGTATACTGGACATGGTTGTAGTAGGTAACTCCACATAGAGCTGTACAAATGTCTAGGTACAAGAATCCTCACAAGAGAACAATATGAAAGGGGCATGCACTTTCCACCACATTCACTCTGTCATTGTGCCTGCGCGTAATCATAACTGGGTGGCGCCGTACCTATCGTCGTCTCCCCCTCCCCAATTTCACTCATCGTCGACCGCCATGGCACTCCCCCGGACGAGGCTTGTGCCTGGGCTGGCGGGGCCGAGTTGACAGAGTTGAGGTGAGATCGTAATTCTGGGTCGTTAATACCCACTGCACCCGTGCCTTGAGGATTTGCTAGCATGCGTTCCAGCACCCGCGCGACCACCGGTGCAGGGACATTGTTATTAAACAGGCTATTGACAAAGTCCGCTTGCTGGTCCGTGAGTACGGTATTTGGACGTGTGCCAGGAAGGTCGGGGGGATCGGCCGGGTCCCGCTGCTGGTCGCTGCCCGGAGCAGGCCCTGACTTTTCGTTAGGGTAGCCGCTCGGACGTGCCAGCAGTGCTATTGGAGTTGGTGTGGATGCATCTCGATCCTGAGGTGCTGCCCCCGGAGTCGCTGCTGCTGCAACACCAAGCGACACTGGAACGGACGAGGAGCCGCTGCCGCTCGATGCACCGCGCGCGTGAGAGAAGTTGGTTGTTGGACTTGGATTATTTGCGAAATTGGGCGTAGAGCCCACCTCCGAGTCTGTCCATGATTGCAAAGGACGCGAGTTTTGACTCCCAGGTAGCAAGGGTGCACTGGCAAATGGATCTGCACCAATGACATCGGTAAACCTGGCTTCAGGTTGCGGAGGGAGAAGCGGGCTGGGTCTCTCATTCAGCGCTAGCACACGCCGGTGACTGCGACGTCTGAGGCAGAATAATACGAGGCCAATGAGTGCCAGAAGGCCAACAACACCCCCAACTACACCGCCCACCACGGCAGCAAGGTTGAATCTAGAATGGGCAACTTTAATCTGTACTCAATTTCTGATAGGAGGTGAACCTCACTTTTTGGAAGCCGAAGATGAAGAGACGCCTGTGCCGGTGCCGTTTCCGGATTGCGTGCTTGAGGGAAGCGCTGTCGAACCAGATGGCCGAGAAGAAATTATCAATGGGGAGGTCACGGAGGTAGAAGAGGCGAGAGTGTTCGTCTGGCTTCCTGTCGAACTCGATAATTGTGAAGTGGTTTGTGCATTAGATGACGCTGCCGTTGAAGATGGAGACTGTGCGGGAGTAGAACCTGGGGTGGGGCTCGGGTTCGGGCTTGCACTGGTCGGGCCTGAAACTTGTGCCTGATTAACATCGATATAGTCCAGCATCATGCCGCTAAAGCCGCCATTCCAATCCTCTACTGTCATTACCACTGAGTGCGTTCCAGACGGTATGTTCTGTACACTGAAGAGTGGGACGCGAGGGATATAGTATTGCGGTGCCGGTGGTACATCAAGGGTTGCCGTCGTTGGAGAACCCGAGTCTATGGAAAGAGAGGCCGACATGCCTTGCGGCCCAGCTCGTAGAACATAAATGGTTATTCCAGAGCCTGGAGTCAATAATATTAAGATGATATTCCTTCCCGTATTCTGTGAGAGAACAAAACACACCTGTGAATGAGAATTGCACTTGACAATTGTTCTTTGCCGCACATGCTGCGTCTATAAGACAAACTTAACTCCAGGTACTAAACACACTTTTTTCTATCGTTGACTTACACGTGCTATGAGCGCCAGTTGATCAAGCTTGAGCACGGGAATCGATAATTCAGTGCATTGAGTGACTTACTACGTGCCATCGAAGCACTGGGTTGCATCCACGGTTTGCATTGTCCCGTTGGGCAACCGAATTTCCAGTACTTCTCCCGTATCGGAACCAAATGGGCCCCATACTGGACCGGCCGGGTTTTCGGAGAACTTGAGTATCGAATAATTGCTGTCGTCGATAGTATAGTCCGCGGAGGCAAGCGCCAAGTACAGAGAAACGATAAAAATCAATATGTGGAGTTTAGACATGCTAATGAATGCCTGACGCCTTGAAACAAAAATCTGAGACCTGTCAATAATGAGTGGAAGGGACCAGGGAGCACGATTTCCCCAGATAAGTTTGAATTAGGGAATAAAGGGAACAAAGGACTGCCAGTTCTAACCATTTGCAGGTGTTCAAATAATATGGCGTTGCTGTGGTGCCGTATCACTGATACGATCAGTCATTGCTGAGAAATATCTCGTAATCTGTGCAAACACTAAGCTTGCTCTCCCCGACATCCTCGAAGACGCGCAGCTATATTGCGGTATATTCGGGTTGCTAGATTCATTGAAGCGAGCTTCAGTGCTGACATACCTGGACTCCTTGATCAGCAGCTCAATCCCGGCCTTGCATTTAACCATTTAACTCGAGTGTGTGCCAGCGCCTATTTCTGTGGGAAGCTGCGGGTAAACCTTTAGAACATAAGGAAGTGGCGAATCCAGCGCCACTTCCTTGAAACAAGGTAGCATCAGCAATTCGTCGTGATCACTTGGAATGTCATAGCGAAAGCGCACCGTTTGAGCCGGTGTGCAGTGGTGACAGTAAGTTGACTCAGGTAGGAGTGTAGCTGGGAAATTCTATTCGACGGAGTCTTTGGGGTCCCGCTGCCTCACAGTACGGGGCGATCTTGAGCTCGAAATCTGTCTGATTGATACGAAAGAAATACAATGTATGTTATGAATATTTCGCATTGCTGAATTTAATTCCTGTGAACCAACTTCTCTAACGCAGGGTAACCAGTTCTGAAATTTCTGGCGATCAGCGGTAACCACAACCGAGACAGCTTCGACAGACCTTCAGCAGACGTAGGATGAATTGCAACTGTGTCATCTAAATCCTGTTTGCGTGCTATTCCAAAGCGTGTGAGCGAGAGCATTTCTGAGGATTTCCAGGCTTACCGCCCATTTTTACCGCTACTGCAAAACCTTGAAGGGCTTCGTCACTTCCCAATCCGATGATATGGACACCCACAACACGTTCCTCCTCGCCAACGACAATAAGCTTGTAGACCGTTGGCTCCTTGTGGGCCTCCGCGATCTGGGAGAAGTAGAGCGCACGGAACGACGACTTGTCTGATGTTAAAGACTATCAGGAATCGTGTCCGCAAAGGATCGCACAGGACTCACAAATCTTTACATCTTTACCGTATTCCTCGTATGCTTCTTGTTCTGTGAGGCCCACGGTGCCAATAGTGGGATGCCTGTTCCAGTTTAGTGCCATGCGACAATCCCGAAAAACTCGACTGACGAAAAGACGACAGTGGGAATGTCCCTGTATGAGAGTTTGTCGCTCTTGTACTTTTCAGGGCCAAATAGTCTGTTGGAAAGTCTCCTGCCTGCTGCGATGGCGACGGGGGTAAGCAGGGCTTTGCCTTGCACGTCACCAACTGCATAGACACCGGAGACGTTGGTGTTCTGGAATTCGTCGACAATGATATCACCTCTCCTGTCGACCTGAACACCGACTTCTTTAAGCCCAAGGCCATCCGTGTTGGAATGTCGGCCTATTGCCCAGACCAAACAATCGACTTCAGTGGTCTTCCCGTTTTGATCGTAGATCGTAAGGGTCTTTCCCCTTTCCCCCTCTACACGTTGGACTTTCGAACGTTTATGTATCTTGACTCCAGTGTGTTCCATCCATGGCGTCAGCGTGTCTTGCAACATGGGGTCAAAGGTACGCAGGACCTTCTCGTGTCGGATGAAAAGATGAGTCTCGGTACCGAGCGAGTTGAATACTCCAGCGAATTCTACTGCGATGTAGCCGGCGCCCACGATCGCGACACGCTTAGGTTGTTCCTCCAGCTCGAAGAATCCATCGGAGTCGATGCCAAGGCTAGCTCCAGGAATTTCAGCATCAGAAGGTATCGTTGGACGACCCCCTGTGGCAATCGTTATGTGATCCCCGTGCAGTGTGTACTTCTGGCCGTCAGGGCGAGTGATCTCGACGGAACTGGAGGACGTCAGACGCCCGAACCCCGGGTGGTACTCCACGTTTTCCTTCTCGAGGTTGTTCTCGTAAATGTTGTTCAGTTTGCGGATGTATGCGTCGCGCTGATGCTTAAATGTCGCCCAATCAAATTTGGGCTCTGGAACACCCTGGAATTGGTACCCTCCGGACGCATGGCGCAGTTTGTCCGCCAGGTCGGCGGCATGCCACATGATCTGAGAAAGCAATCAATGTGGACCCATATATTTCGTCAGTAATATGCGTACCTTCTTGGGAACACATCCTGGATTATCGGGCACAATGAACTTGATAGTATGCAGCAGCGAGGACCACTTACCAACGTTCACGCACGTACCGCCCAAGTGAGGGGAAACCTCGACAAGAGCAACTTTCTTTCCGTACAAGGCCGCGCGGCGCTGGAGGGGAATCAGATTGAAAATGGAGAACCCCTGAGATAGCTTACCGAAGAAGCGACCCCACCGCTGCCACCTCCGATGCAAATATAATCATAGCATTCATGTTGTGGATGATCTATTGGAGCCATCTTGGTTGGCGAGGAAGTAAAAGATCTTGCCAACTACGGTAGAACTGAGTGAGTGGGGGTGATGAGTTGGATGTAGGCGCACAACCTGGTGGAGTCGCGAGAATGCTGCAGAATGAACAGGCGCTGACGGGGACAATTTTGCTGGGGAAGCTACGGTAGAAAATCGGATAACCGGCTTCAATGAAGGAAAACGGGAGACAGCGTACATCCAGATCGTCTAGGCGGCGTCTTTTTATATACTTATCTCTGCCAGCAGTGCACTTCTCTGTCAGCCTCTCGAGCGTAAACCAATCAGGTGTCACGTGAAGGTACGTCACGTGTCAATATTACCAAGCGCGGCACATTGCCGTTCTGTTATTTCGGCATACCCTTTGGCTTCAAATTTCATTCTCCTCTCAGGAACTGAATCTCAAGTCGGACCGCAAGAGCAGACCATCGTTCGGTATGTATGGATACCCATGTTCTATCTGTTCCAGCCATACTTATTCTGGCGCGGATGCTGATTATTCAATGTATGAATGTTGTCCGCAAGCTCCAGACTTGTACTCACCATCGACATACACTAAGATCGCTATTTGCAACAGCTCGAATTGTTGGAAAACGGGTCAAATTTCCCCCAAATCCACCAATCTCATGACGACCATCTGAGAATACCTCTATGAACGCACGACCGTCTCTTCCATGCCTCTACGTTGACATTCAAATTCATTTCATTGTTCCTCACCTCCGACTGCATTGTGCATTAGGGGTCGTAGCATAAACCCCTCGATCGCTTGTCCACATTTATTTGACATCTCAGGTAGGCCAGAATGCCCGTAACACGAGCAAGTGGCGCTTCGCGCCAGCAACCTCACTGACTTACGCCTCTACTTACATCAACTGTGACTGATGGCAATTCCACAACACACACACCATTACTCTGCCTGAACTCTCGTTCTCGGCGAAATCACCGTAAAATTGAGCTTGTTATTTGGTGAGTGTTTATGAATAGATAGTCAGCAGTTTCAATTGTGAACGTGTCATTTTTGCTCTGAGCCACTGGCTAGATTGTTGCTGGGACTCTGTATTAACATGTCGATGAGGATCCCAGTAAGTCGACCCAGCTTTGATCCAACACTCTTGGTATTCTGCTGAGGGAAATTACTAGCAGAGTCATGACTTCTAAGCCATGGTAGGTTGTCACTCAGTCGCTTGCAGGCCAGGATGACGCACCTGCTTCACGGTCCCTCATGGCTTCCATCCACAACGATGCTGCTCGGATCCGAAAACCACACCCAGTGTGGATGGTGTTCGGGTGGAATCATTTTGATTCCCGATGAAAATCGCCCGCAGAGCGTGCTTGATCCTTTGATGGGGGGTTACGACTCGCCTTATCCTCGAGGCTCCTCTGCTAGTGTAACTGCAATCTGCACGAGATTTCCCAAGATTACGATGAGATGAGGGCCATCCGATACATCAACGCGATCAATCACCGCCGGTGAGTGGGTGTCATTAGACCATAACAAGTATTAGTACTGATCTTTGGCGCCTCTCCTCCATCACGGTTGCCCATCGGGTTTTAGCCATCCACCCAGTCGCAGTCCTTTACCCCAATTCATATCGGCAACTAACACACCCCAGACATTGGCATGCAAGCTTGGAAATGTGGTACAGTTGTCTCATACCACGATTCGACACACTTGCGCATCATGTTACCATATAGAAGCGGGCGACCGTTGGCAATAACTCTCTCACCTGCCAAATTTTAGCCGAAGGCAACGCAAGAGCGAAAATGACTCTTGAGTATTACTCGATGTTGTGTGTGTGAATACGCCAAAGGGCCGTGTTTTTGTTTCTTAAATCTATATGTTTTGTGGAAATGATTGGCATCCTCCTAGTCGAGCTGAAAAGATGTGGGCCACACTGCAACGATCCCGCGCACCACGAGCAAAGATAAGATCTTTAGGGCACAACGTCGGTCGCAAAAATACCTTCTGCCTTTCGCCTACAGCGGAAACGGCTGTAGCAGTTATTTGAACGTTTCTTTCTGGCTCACTGCTTACTACATTCTGAGAAAAAATAATCGTCGCCTCAATATGTAATCAAATTTCATGAGACGATTATATGTCGGGCCATTTGGTCCTGTGACACAGTTTGGCGGATGGGAAAGTTTTGACGGGCAGCGCAGTTGAGGGGTTTCTAGAAAACCCATAAGCACGGGAGATGATTTACAATTTAATCTTCGATTATAGGGGGGCACAGTACGTAGATTATATAACTTGCTCTTGGCTTGCTGCAGGGCACTGTACTCCCCAGCCACCTGACCACCTTCATATCCGCAAGCTGACACTGTGACATGTATGCAAACGCCCAACGGTTCTTGGCGTTGGCACTGAACATTGATGGCGCGTGTAAACGGCGATTCCCCTGCGTAATTACAGGTATTCTCGCGATTTGTGCGACTCGGCAAAGCCGCATGTAACCTACATCCCAGGGTGTACGTGCTGACGCCATTCTGTCGAGTGGATGAGCTAAAGACGGTGCTCATGCAGGAGCAGTACGTACTTGGCAGCCCCAGTGGTGCTTATGCACTATATACGTATCTCTCTGACCCGCGGCCCACGGGGAATTACTTGTCTAGAGTGGTATGCTGCAAGATCCGGCCTAGACCAGGTGTGACTTTGGGATGGGTCTAGATTCGAGATGCTTTTCATCTGTTGTCGGGATCAATGAGATTAGTCTTGTAGTGGCGTAGTAGCGACAACTTGTATTGTACGTACGTTCGGGCCGGACTCGCCCCTCGCCCGGGTCTCAGATCCTCAGGCCTCAGTCATGACATGATTCATGATGCGCATCAAATACTTGAGTATCGAACGACGGCTTAAACCGGAATGCGTCTTGTTCAGTGAATAACCCTGGCGCAATGCGAGTTTCGGCGAATATAGTGGCTCAACTAGGCACATGGACCATGTGGTGTGTGGCCCTTGCGGTGCCTGTACTTCATTTCACCAACGGCCTGGGTGTGCTGTATCTCCATGATGCCTACCGAGACTCGACTTTCTCGGGTTGCCTGACGTAGTCCGTGTGGAATAAGTTATTCATACGCCCTCCTGGCAGATATATATCCTTGTTGACTCGGAAGTAATTACTCCAGATGTTGATGGCGGCTACGCATGACGGGGCAATCAACAGTCACCAAGGATTTGGGTGTCACTTGTGTCGTTGCGTAGAAACCGAGATGCCGACAATACATGTTGCATAGTAGTCAGGAGGCACTTTTCCAGTGCAATGCAGGAGCCGCGGTGAATATCGGCCATCCGGTCGTCGGTCATCGTGGGGCGACTTCTTGTGGAGAGAAGAGTGGCGCGGATACGAGATGTGAATGACTGGATAAGGTATAAAGGTGGTTTCCTGTCAGACAGTTTCGTCATGAACGATCGGAGGTTCGTGCGAGACGGGCGTAGGGGGCTAGTGGGGGAAGGAAGGCAGCGCCCGGATCCCACGGCGAACCGCTCGATCGACTTAAAATATTATGTACGGTTTCCGGGCGAAGTACACCGACTCTTGTGGTGGCGAGGAGTCACGCCTCCGTTGTCCCTCAATTTACCAAGGTCACCGGGAGTTCCGGAACTTGACAAGTATGGCGAAGTGGTGCTGAATGCTCCAAACATGGATTTTTTTTATCGACAATGATTGGTATGCTAGCACAAGTAACGCCTCAATTTGGGTTCGTGTCCATTGAACTGACATGAAACTGGCATCATATCGACACGTCATTGCTCTAAGCAAGTGGAAGCATATAATTCTCGTAGTGACGGTGTCATGAAGTGTTTGTCAGCATGGAACGTTATATGTAATCTCGTAATTTGATGTTTGTTTTCTTTGGGCGGACCTTCGCGCGAAAGAGATTTCTCATCAACTCATGTCCGAGCCTTTCGCATGCCTGAAACTGACGTTCAAGCATCTGCCTGGATCTGTGTATATGCCTCCGACGGGATTCTACGAACAGGTATTTCGGTGGCAAAGGTGGATAAAATTATGAGCGGGACTTACGAGGTTACTTGCTGGAATGTTGGTCACGGTTCAGCGAATGTAGCAAGGCGATACTTATGAGTCAGAATCTCCGTGAAAAGGTCGAGAGCCGGGAGCGGTGTTGAGAACTGCCGTAGCGGGAACCGATCGTCGTGGAAATGTGGGATTCTCGATATTGGGGTCCAACTCCGAGTCGTCGTCGCCAAGGTCGTGTGTGGGAGTAACGCGTCACGGCGAAGCGGAGGATACAGATTGGTATCATGTACCGGTTTTTTCCGTGTTGCAAGAGTCGGACGATGCATGTGCGTCACGGTATCAACAGTCGGGGTGGATGGACAAAACTGGAGATTGATAATAAGTGTCGCGGCGGGACATGTCAGGGGGACGTGAGTCAGTCCAAGTCAGTGATAGCCGAGAAGGTTGTCCGTAGATGGCGGCGTGACGGTCAAGACCCGAAGAATTGAGTTGATGCAGGGAGGATCGGTGGAGGGAAGGCAAGATGATGCGGATAGAGTTGGATCGAAGGAGAGGTAGGCGAATTTAGCGACAAGGGTGGATTTGCATCGAAGGGGTACTTGTAGGAACGTGCATGGTCGTCCCGAGGTTGCCGCGTACAGCATAATAGTTTTGAGTGGCCGTCTCGGCTGCGGACACGTAACTGCGGAAGTACATCCATGCTAGTACAGTAGAGGGGTGTTGAAGGTAGGGGGGGGTCGCGAAGGGCGTCGGCGATCGAGGGATCTGAGATCTCATGCGGGACACAGCCCAAGCGAGACCCCCGGGGAGCGCTGTTTGGTAGAATAGAACAAGGTAAAAGAGAGGAGAGCCTTGATGTGTCTCGCAACCCAACTTCAAATGACGACCTCCATCCTCCTTCGTCCACCCCCACACCCTTCTCCGTCCCCGTCCCCCTCCCCCTCCCCCCCCTCCCCCCCCCCCCCCCCCCCCCCCCCCGAGCCCCCCCCCTCCTCCCCCCCCCCCTCCCCCTT
>JBBPTB010000625.1:0-16804 GCA_038093875.1 Boletus tylopilopsis | reverse complement strand
AGGGAAGAAACGAGAGATCGCCTGGATTCCAGTGCTGCTGGTGCAATGCCTTGAGCCATAGCCATCCCGGAAGGGTCGCTGCTGCTTCTCCTTATAGCCTCGTCCGCAGTACTCGTCAACTCGGCAAGCAGCTCCTTGCATTTACGAGCACCTGGCCAGTGACCCTCCCACGATTCTATGATTGGAAGACAGCTTTTAGCTTCCTCCATCGCCGTAGCTGCAGTCTTGGTATCCGGGGAATGCATGGCAAACAGGAGGATAACGACAGCGGAGCTGAACAGATGCTGGATGAAAAATGCAAGATGATGCGAAGTTGGCACAACGTTATTTATCGAGGGTGCAAGGCGGATGGAGGAACGGGCAGATGAGACTGCTCGGGCAGTTGAATTAGGCACGACCGATTGGTCGCGCTTGACCGGTAAGAAATTACGATGAAGGGTAGTGCGCACAGAGTAGTAGTGGCTGCATAAGACGACGGTCATACACACATGCTTGTCGCTGGTGGTCGGGTTCCTGAAAGAGGAAGGGAGATTATCGAACCACCTAGTGAGTTCCAGGTCAAGAGTCTCCACCGAGCGCTGTAACTCCATCCTCTTTTCGGGTTCGAGTGTTTCTTTACAACAATCGATGGCGTATACTTGGCGCAGAATTCGGCCAGCAATCTGATACAAGTTCACTAAAGCGAGGGTGCCAGACATCAGCGACGGAGGCTTTTGCGAGAGTTGGACGCCAGTGAAGTACTCGGGCAACCACTCGTCGTCAGCGTCCACTGGAAGTTCGACGTCGCAATCAGAGTCTTCTATACCGAGGGGACGACCAAGCGCGAGTGCCAGCATGCGGTCTAGACAGTACACGCTCCACCAGATCTTTCGGCGAGTCTCTTTCTCGATAGAGGATATGGATAACCGACGTGGTGAGCGCTACAGTTTCGTCAGTAACAACCGTGCGTCTGAAGACTGATGCTTACATGTAATCCCAAGTCTTGTGCGCTGCGTACTGCTTGGCCCACGAGGAGCCAAGCTTGTGGTAGGCAATTGATAGAACACAAGAACGAAGACATGAGGATCAAACTTTGGACATGGAACACTTGAACTGATGCGTGGCTGATGTAGTGCAAGATCAAGGCCCTAAAAAGGCAATGTCAACGACACTATCGAGTGGCCGCCGCGAGTGCGGGCTTACCTCTCGTAGAAAACCATGCCCATTCCGCCATC
This sequence comes from Boletus tylopilopsis, assembly GCA_038093875.1. Classification (NCBI taxonomy): domain Eukaryota; kingdom Fungi; phylum Basidiomycota; class Agaricomycetes; order Boletales; family Boletaceae; genus Boletus; species Boletus tylopilopsis. The sequence goes on along the minus strand of JBBPTB010000625.1, from coordinate 15,590 downwards.
GTCCAAGCGATCGCTTGTTAGACGTGGGTCATTAACTAGTCGAGCGGTGCAAGCGAAAATAGCAAAGAGGATGGAAATGAACGGGGCTTCGACTTGAATGAATGCTGTATCGCTCCTCCTTCCCATAAGGCGCTTGTATCTAACCATAAACGATGGCTTATCAAGAAGAGGCATCAAGAAATGGAGGCGCTCAAAATACGTATCGATCTGATGCATACCATAATTAGAAGTGGTTCGTATAAACTGTTGGGTCTTTGACTCACCAACTTGTCGCACAAGTCTTCATCTGGGTATTCGACTTCGTCTGCACCAGGAAGAGCCCGTATCTTCCCGAAGAAGACTGATGCTGGGAAATAAAGTTTGTTTGCACTGGGTCCAGGTGCCCGCGGGTCCTCCTCCATCGGGGAGACACGGTGCAGAGGATTGGTCGTGATAGCACGGAAGGACTGGATCAATGACATTGTAGAAGAGCCACCTATCCAACGAAGATGGCCGTGGTCATCAAGAGCGAGCTGGCCAAAGGATTCGGAGAAATCGTCTTCCATCTTGATGGAAGAGGACTCGGGCGATGAACTGTCCTCTGTGCAGGTATCTGCCGCTGCCTTTGATGAGATGGCCTGGAGCACTGCCGATGCTGGAGGCAGACCGGCTTCCCCGGCGTTTCCGGGTGCGGAGGACGAGCTGGGGTTGGATGTGACGCCCAAGGATGGCCCAAGGTGCTCGAGGACAGGCGTTATCTGAGAGAATATGGATTCCATGTGTAGTAGACGCGCTTCGAGTTCTTGTACGTAGCTAGGGAAACGTGAGGTTGTTGGGTGACGGAAACGGGATAAGACGTACTGTCTGCTCAGGGCGGCTCTGTCTTTTGTCTGGAGCCAAGTGCATTGAGATCCAGACGATTGGCACTGAGCGCAGGTTGGTTCGCATCCATCGCATTTGATCTTCTTGCGCCTGACGTAGAATGGGTGAGAGCAGGGCGGGTGAAGAGGGGAAGTGGCACTGACCTGCAGCTTTCGCATGCACGCCAGACTCTCCTGCGCTGGAGCTGGATGGGTTTTGAGCCAACTTCGTGCGATATAGCTTCGTCTTCTGTGCGTTTCTTCTTTGACTGGTGTGTCATTGCGAGAAAGTCGTACGAGTACAAGGTGCGTTGGGGACTTTGCGGCTGTCCTGGAAGATATCGTCGGGCTGTCGGGTCGGGCCGATTTGGGAGCGGCCATTGATGACTAATCCAATCCATCTGCACAGCCATCTTGTCAGTCCTTCTCCTCGTGCGGTACGACAATGCCCGACTTACCGGCAGGCGACTCGTTGCACAGTAAAGCGTGTGGAAAAGGTATGTACGAGGCACACACAGTTGGACGTCTCTCTTACGCTGTCTTTTTATAATAACGACTTCGGAAATGAATGTACTGCCAATTGGCACCACCACCGTATCTACAAATGTCAGAGTCCGGGCCACGCTTTCATCCGAATCCGTTCAAAATCACATCATAGCCACAGACTGAATAACTAACTTCCATCTCGCTAGCTCTCCAAGCGGGCATTGCCCGCTTGACTAATGACCTCGCTTTCTCCCGTCCTTGGGGTGCCCTGCCTCATTCCCTCCACCCAAAAGAACGCGTCATCCGGTCCTGTTCCGGTAACCTTTGCGCCTGTATGTCCTCGCACGATGAAATCCCAGCATTGACATACCCCGATTGTGGTTTCATAACTCTCTATTATTAAGGAACACCCTGTGCTATTCAATGTTTTTTTTTTGTTGTTCTGATGCTGGAGCAGGTCATGCGGTAACGTTGGCTCCATGGAAACTTTTTTTCCTTTTTTCATATCAGGACCGGAAAACAAAACCCCCCGGAGGCAAATGATCGTTTTCGACATAACATGTTCAAATCCCAGCGCAGCGTTTGGGCATCAGGTGATCCGCAGCACGTGTAGAACAATGGAAGCCAAGGTTACGATGGCGAAAACGGCAAAAATGACTGTATACCATCACCTCTTGGCCCTCAAATGGGCAAATTCCTGGGCTCCACTGGGAAAAAATACGAGGTCCTATCATGCCCACCACTCCAGATCGCCAGGCTCTTCCATTCGGTGACCTAATTGTCAAGTTCGAGACTCGAGAGCTGACGAGGTAAACTAGAACCCCCCCACCCCTCGTTCGAGACCCTTGATTCACATCAAGTCCATTCACCCCAGAATTCAGGGGGAGTCGGCTGGTCTTGCCTAGTGGCCTCGGTGTCTGTACGACACCAATAATAGGTTGCGCACACAAATCGTATCAGAAGCGTCTTGCTCTCGGCATATTTGGATGTGCATCCATTCTTTCTCAACACTTCTCTACGCCCTCCACTAGGCGTGTGTCACACACATCGAGCGTCTATGCTGCGAATGGCAGGCCTCGTTGCCTTCTAGTCGATTGAACCCTATAATCCCATGCACGCATAGACCCTCACTTGGGCGTGGCGAAGAACGAACGTCTGTTTTAGCGGTATCTTGCGGATTAATGCCCGCTTGTAGCGTAGTTGTCGACTCGCCTAATAGATTCGCCCAGGTACACTAGGGCTTTTGTGCCTCGGTCAACAGGGACGAATTTTTTGTGATTGTGCTGCCATTCCAACTACTGAGACAAAGTGACATTGATCCCGATATCGCGTATACAAGGTCAGATCTATTGATCCCCTTGTCTTTCTTCTATCACAGACTTATCAACAAATCTAGAAGCTTGGAGTCGCTACTTTTAGCCAAAAACCTTAATTGACTATCGTCCTCGTGAGGATTGTTTCCTCATACGTCCTGTTTACGGTGGGATGCAAAAGGCCCGTGTGTGGTAATACCCCAGAGTGGTGTTATTGCAGGTTGGGTCCCTGCCACGCGCATGAGCACGTCGCACAGGAAAGACACGTTGCCCGCGCGTCTCCCAAATTGGAACGATACCAGAGAATGCGGGATACGTTGCACCTCGTGAGAGTCAGGGGGATCTCGCTGTGATGCTCGCCAAGCGGACGCTCATATTGGAGGCGGCAATCGTGACTCTTAATGGGTATTACTCAGAGGGACGAGATAAAGCTTACATGATTGGAGCGAACAGATGGTTCATGTTCCGCTCTCGAAGTTCGGAAGCGAGAGCCAAGCACGAGGTTCAGTTGCCAAAGAGGATGACGGGTTCAGTTTGGGGACCTCGCAATCGAGCCAACAATGGCAATTCTGTGATCCATATCACCATCGGTACCGTAACTAAAATGATGCCCGTGAAGGGATTGAAATTGGCCTCGACCTGTCACGCGGTACGCGGATGCTTTGAACACAAGGTGGACCCTGGTTGCAGAGACGTGTTGCCATAGATGGAATGATCGTTATCGGCGGTCTGCGGTAGTTGCTAGTTTTGCAGAATAGGTGGTGGTGCATGATGAGAAGAAGGTTGTGTATCCTTGTTTGCCAACGCTGTGGCGCGGTCTGAACTCAAGCAAAGTTTTGATTCGCCGCTTATTACCTAGTACCAGGCAATGGCGGACGCCGACGTAACACAACCCGCGCTCCATGCAGACACCGATCCTGTTATTGACGATGGTGAGGAGGCAGAGTCAAAGGTACTCCGTTTTCTTCGTTTCACTTGTAGAGTTTTCAATATTCTCGCAGGAAATCCAGTTGATGAAACAACGAGTGGAGGAGATGGAAAGGGAGGCAAAAAAGCTGCGTGAACTGCAAGCTGCAGCAGAGTCACAGAGTGCCGCGGGCGGTGCTGCAGCAAATCAGGGTGTTCCAATGGAAACTGAAGAAGAGAGGGCAGTTGCGGACAGTCGAAGTGTTTTTGTCGGAAACGTGGGTTTGGTTGCTTTCGCTCGCTCCTTGACTCAGATGGCCGTTACCAGGTCGATTACGGTGCAACCCCAGAAGAGATTCAGGGACATTTCCAAGCTTGTGGAACTATCAATCGAGTAACTATCCTGTGCGACAAATTCACGGGTCACCCCAAAGGGTGTGTGACCACTCTTTTTTCGGGTTCATGGCCACCAGGCGAACAACCTCCGCCCCAGATTTGCTTATGTCGAATTCGCCGAGTCGGACTTTATAGATGCTGCTTTGGCAATGGATAACTCGCTTTTCCGTGGGCGACTAATAAAAGTAAGCGTTGCATATCGCTTTGAGATATGGAAAATGTAAAACAAGCGTGGTCAGGTAACGGCCAAACGTACTAACGTTCCTGGCTTTAATCGGGGTCGGGGTCGGGGAACGTACAGGGGTGGCTATCGAGGTGGCTATCGGGGTGGCAGTTACGGGTACAGCCCCTATCGTGCTCGCGGGAGGTGAGTTGTGGTGAAGTGCCATGAGGACTGCGCTCAATTCGGATGATTACCAGAGGACGGGGACGTGGATACTGACTCAAAAACGGGATACGAGGCGTACCTGCCTCGTTGAACCCTGCTACGCTGCGTGTCTGTGCTCTAGTGGGGTTCGGAGACCGCCATTGAGATACGTTTGAGGCTGTTGTTGTTATGTATTCCTTTGCTTTGAATTCTAAAAGACGTACATAATGATCGCATATGTTGTGCTGTTATCCCAGTTTGGCAAGTCTACAATGATTCCGACTGCCATGAAGTTCTTTGGAGCGTGCAAACCCCAGCTGGCGAGGTTACTGTCCTCGACCCCGACGTCGACCGGTTACCCTTTTTCTAGAGTTGCCATCCTTCCTCGTCCGCTTCCAATCCCATCTGGCCGGCATGACGCTCTCCGCAAAGGCAAAGGTCTCATGACTTTTTTGCGCCAGGGTCTCCCAGAGCCCGAGAAACGGGAATGGCTTGCCACCTTCTTCTCCCGGAGACACCCCGATCGACTCCTTCCCGGCTCTGTGCTCACCGTCACGACTGAGCATGCACCTGGCGTTTTCTCCGGGGTGCTCATATCAGTGAGGAGACGGGGCCCGGACACGTCGTTCGTTTTGCGCAACGTCGTCCAACGAACCGGGGTCGAGATGCAGTTCTTTGTGAATTCCCCGCATCTGAAGGACATCAAGGTCAGACAGAGGGCGGGTGAGCGCAGAGCAACCAAGCAGCGGAGAGCGAAGCTCTTCTTCCTTCGGGACGCGCCAGACAAGATGACGGAGATTTCGTCCGGCGTGGGCAAGTCGTGAGCGCGTGAGTGTCTCGTCTAATAGGTTGCATGCATATGCTCAGACTCAGACCGTCTACAGTTAGTTGTGTTACTATCATAGAGTACATGTACTTGTCATGTGCCCAAAAAAGGTATCAACGGCCCTCTGCCTTTGCCTCGCCGTCTACGTAGTACTACTACTAGTACTTAGTCATGCCTCGAAAAAACTATTCTCTTCGTACCATCGCTCTCTCTCCGAAACGCTTGACCTCGCCTGGCCCACCGTCACCCACATTCTCAGATGCAACCCACGCCTCCGCCATCGACTTTGGCGTCGATGGTCCGGAGAAGATTATTACTCGGGCGAACCTCAAAGCAAGCCTCCAGGCTTACGATGATGTATGTATGCAGTGCTTCTCCACTCTACAACGGGCATTCTAATCCACCCTTCTCAGCTTATGAGCTCCAGTGCAAATTACCGCGCAGCACTACTTCACATGTCCAAGGCCACCGCAGCATTCGCAGATTCTTTGGAAAAATGTTCAGGGTTCGTCGAGCATCCCCCCCTCGTTGGCCGATGCGAAACAAGCCTGATCATACAACAGCTTGAAGGGGCCGTCATACGAAGCTGGGACTAGACTCCAAGCAGCTTCGGGTCTACATCACCTCGTTGGAAATCACTGGCATGTGTTGGTTCGTCGTGTCCTTTACAGCCCTGTGTCACCACCTCCGACCCTGTCCCCAGGCAGAGACGCTCGACAAAAGCTTTGAGAAACCGCTGCGTCAGCACCTAGATACTTACAAAACCATAGTACACGTACGCCGTCTTGTTCGGCCGTCTGGTGTGGTCCCGTTAATTTTCCACAGGAACGCTCTACTTCATACGAGAAAGCACTCCGAGAGAAGAGTGAAATCATTCGTCAGACAGAAACGAGCAACATGAACAAGAAGCAGAGGAGTACGTTTCCCTGCACAGACTTGGTAGCTCCGCTGACGTCTTCCAGATTTGCAAAGCTTCCGAGAAGCACTCTCCGTTCTACAGCGACAGGTGGATGAACTTGATGACCTAAAGGCCCAGCATTATCGCGAGATTATGGAGCACGAGGAAGAGGTCTGGAACGTAGTGCAAGCAAAGGTATTCTTGTGGATCCAGACGGCGTCTTGTTCTGATTCGTTCTATTTCAGGTTTGCGTTGCAGTGCGCTCCACAATGGACGTATTTGACAGGTTTACTGCGAAGGCGTACGTTTCATGTATGATCTGCTGCTTGAAGGCTTTGCACCTCATTGCGTGCGTTTTCTCAGCTCCGACCCTATTTTGGAACCAATGCTTCAGTCCGTCCCGGATCCATTCGACACGTACGGGCCGCCCCAGGCGGAAGACCAGATATTCACCATTCTTCCTCCGCTCGCCGTGATTGCCAACGCACCATCCACTTCTCCAAGTCCGCTGGCGAACACACCGCCTCCCAGCAGTTCACCACCCGATATCATTAATCATTCCTGGGCACCCAGCGGCAACTATTTCGCTGGTTCGTCATCCGAGTGGAGTGACGTCTCATCATCATCATCGTCCACTTCACCACGTTCGACGTCACCCTCCGCGACGCTCAAGCGCCGCCAATCGCACCCTCCTTTGACAAGTCAGCATTCACGCAAGTCAGATTCGAAACTCCGCAGCGTCCTGACAGTCATCGATGAATCACATGTCGTGCGCACCATGCAAAGCGCCGAAGCTGGTAGATCAGAACCCAGTTCAGCCTCGCCTTCGGATTCGAACGGGGACGCTCCACTGCCTTCAGGATCACAGGAATGGGGTGTCTTTGGGTATGATGACGCCACGGACACTGGGGACGAAACGCCACGTCGTTCCGGTTCGTTGGTCGCCGCTCTACATAGTGCATCGTGCGAGCATGATCAAACAATTGAGCCTGGTCTCGATCCCGACACTCGGTCAGATCGCACGATACAGCTGGATTCTGGCCCGTCGGACTGAGTTCCTTGGATTCGTTGGATGCCCACCCGATGGGAATATCACGACCACCCCTTTTTATGAGGACAGTACATGACTCGAACGAAATGATGATTGTAAATGGTGTAGTAATGTACACAGAAACGTCCAGGGTGCACCAATATAGAGTTCACTGTGATCGCCGTTGCGTTGAGTCCATCGCCTGGGGTGGTGTAACGTTGACCTACCCACGGTGCTCGCAAGGTACGAGCGATAGCCAAGTCAACGTGCATCAAATGACTCGTGCATTCATATTGCCGGCGTTGCATTCTATTGGTCCATAGCATACCAATTGATCAGACTGGAAAAAAAATGTACCGAGCACGCGTTGTTAAATCGATTCTCCAATTGTCACAACGTGGGAGGGTTACCATGCTGCCAGCATACTCAAGTACGCCTTGCCTAGTATTACGTACGGATACCTTGGATACCATACTGAGACAGGACGTCATTGGAGACGGTCGCTGGACTTTTGAAGAGAGGGTCAGTGCCAGCACTGGTTTTCGGAAAGGCGATCACATCTCGGATCGATTGCGTTTTGCATAGAATGGACATTAGGCGATCGAACCCTTGAAGGGAATGCGCGTCAAGGTGGTCAGTTCTATTTCGAGTGGCGACTACACCCACCGAGCGCGATGCCACCATGCGGGGGAGCGCCACATTTGAGGGCTTGCAAGAGGTGGTCAAAAGTGGCCTTTTCAGATTCATCGAGCTCGTTTTGGACATGTCAGCCGTACGAGGGGCAGCGACAGAGCATGCGCGTCTTACCTGGAGGACACGAGAAAATACGTATTCTTGCATGGCAGCATCGTGTATCCTGACTGAGCCTCCTCCGATTTCGGCGCCATTCAAGACGAGATCGTAATGCTGGCCACGGACCTGATGGATCGAAAATTAATTAGATACGTGGCTTTCGTCGGATGGCATCGTGCGCAGACCTGGTCAAAGCGACCCTCGTACATGGCGGTGATGTCTTGCCACATGGGTGCAGTGAACGGATGGTGGGTGCTCGTCCATCGGCCACGGGCCAAAAAGTCCTTGTCTGGATCTGACTTGGTGAAAAGGGGGAACTCGGTCACCCACAAAAAGTGCGGATCAGAAGCAGGAACGTAATCCCCTGGGAGGAGATGAAGCAAGGGCAAAGACAGTGGAGACAACGTCAGACACACCAAGGTTCTGGGCTGCTTCCGACAGACGTGTGCGTATGCGACCTAACGGCGTGGATCCACCCTGTGCGCGTGAGAGGGGAAGACGAGGATGGAAGCCACGCATACCTTGGGAACCGCATGACGCTTGGATAGATACAAGGTGTCACCCACGTTTACTTTGAGCGCGTTGTTGAGGGAAATATGGAGATCGGGGCCTACTGCGGGGGAGAGAAGATCGGACAACCAGGAGAGGACATTGTTGCTTGTCAGCACGATGCGTGACTGTGGCGGTGTGAGAATGATAGAATGGGGGTGAAATTGATTGGAGACGTACTACGGTCGGTTCGACGTTTGGGATGTAGTGTTCATTTGCGCGGACAAATGGCAAGTTCTCGGAACGTCGGATAGGTATCGTTTCGAGAATTTCACCGAGATTGGCAAGAGAAGCCTGATGGAGATGAGGAAGAGATGACGTGATGTTCTGAATCTTTGATCAAAAAGTGATTAGTGTGGATGTGAAAGAGGGACAAGAAAGGCAGTACCTCCAATGCGAAGCGCGTGTCAGGTTTATCGGAGCCATACTAGGGGGAAATGAGGAAATGACGAGAGGGAAAGATGAAATGAGGGAGCTTACACGTGCCATCGCTTCGGGATAAGTCAAGACATTGAAAGGACGGGGGATGCGAATGGCATGTACATTGTTCCAAATCCTAGCAATGAGAGACTCGATTACGGCGCGGACCTCGTGACCGCCTATGCGCCAGGGATCATTGTGGGAGACGTCGGATGGACCCCAGGAGACGTAGGCCATTTCGAGATCGATTTGGGTAAATTCTGGTTGTCTGTCCTTGCGGGCGTCCTCATCGCGGAAGCACTTGGCGAATTGGAAATACTTGTCGACAGCACCAGAGCAGATGAGGAGCTGTTTCGGCTGTTGCGGGGACTGTGGGAGAGAGTAGAAAAGGGGGGTATCCGTCTGGGAAGAGACTCTGGTGGGGACGAGGAACTCTCGAGCGCCCTCTGGAGAGGACTTGAGTAGGAGAGGGGTCTCTACCTCGAGAAAGCCTGTGGAGGTGAGCCGGGCGTTGAAGGGGGGACTGGGGGACTTGCCGTCTGCGTGGAGAACGTCTCGGACGAGACGAGAGACCTGGCTCCGCTGTCTGATGTTGTTGGCCAAGGCTGACCTACGGAGGTCGAGATGGCGGAAGCGGGCGCGAAGTTCGTCATTGACCTGATTTCGAATAAGCGGGGGAACGGCAAGAGCGAAAAGGGACGGACGAGGGCCTGATCGTCGGAGGGGTAAAATGGCAACGGAGAGGCTGCGGGGTTGAGGACGGTGAAGGAGTCGACGTGCACCTCGACGTTTCCGGTGGGAGACTGTGGGTGTGTGTGTGTGAGTTGGGTACGGAAAGGAGGGGGGACTGACTGACTGGACGACGGTCCTTGACAGGCCGCTCTGATACGCGGCCTTTGATGAGAACGGCTGATTCGACCGGTACGTGAGAGAGGGATGCGAGTTGATTTTGGGTGTCCCGGCGGACGACGAGCTGGGATATGCCCGAGGAATCCTTGATGGGGAAGAAGGAGAGCACGTTGGATATTTTTCTAGATTTAGCGAGATCATTAGCTGTACAAACGTGGGGAGGTGACGATGGACGCACCGCTCTGGAAGGAGCCAACCCGCGAGGACGACGTTGGTGCCGGCGAGTGCTGCGGTGAGCTGTCCACAGACGTGTGTTGGTTTTTGGTATGGACCTTTTGATTAATGATGATAGGTCTTTAAATTAGAGAAGAATAGAACACGATACACGTACGATTCAACGCAGACCAGACACGAACACGGCTGAGCATGATAAAAAGAGAGAGAACTCGAAAGTTGAAGTTGACGTCTAGATCTATGTCTCACTCACTCCCAGTCGAACTCGTTCAAGTCATCGCTGACCTCCTACCGAGACAGTCACTCACCGCTCTCGCCCGAGCGTCTTCGAACCTCTGTCTCATCGCTCAACGCGTCCTCTACCGTCATGTATCCGCCTCGCGCAACCTCGCCGTCGTGCTCCTCCTCGCCCGCAAACGACACATCGCACGTCACGTACGCTCTTTTTACATCGCACTCGACCCCGTCGTGCCCGTATTCCCCTCCTTTTACGTCCTCCTCGCCCGCGCACTCCGCAACATGTCCGATCTACACTCCCTCCACCTCCTCGTCGACGCAGACCTCTCCTGCCTCCTCCCACACGACTCCCCTTACCCGCACCTTGCCCACTTCACCTCCACCTTTCCCTTTGACAACAACGTCGCCCGCTTCCTCCGCCACACCCCCGCACTCCTCGAACTAGAGGTCGACTCCGTCCCCTCGGTCCGCACCGCACCCCTCCCCGTCCTCCCCCCGACGGCCATCCCACATCTCGAGCAGCTCGTCGGCTCGTCCCGTGCAGCCGCACTCATCGTACCCGGCCGCCCCGTGAAGAGCATCCATCTCAATGGCGCCATCCTCGCCGAAGACGACGTCCCCGCATTCGCGCGATCCACCGCACAAGTCCTCGTCCTCGCCGCACTCACGAACGCGTCTCCCGTCCCCTTGTTGCAGCTCCTCCATCGCCACCTACCACACCTCGCATATCTCCGTGTCATGTCCACCCAAAACCTCTTCCAGCCACCCTTGCCCGTAAGTCCGCGCTCCGCACACCCCTCCCAATGCTCACCTCCCCTCCGTCCAGGAGTTTTACGAACAGGTCGCCAATGCCCTCGCATCCTTTCCAGAGCTCAACACGTTCGAACTCTCCGGCATGCACTGGGGATCCCAGCGTCTTTCCGACGAGTCCAAGCGCGTCTGGCAGTCGTCTCCCCTGTCGAGTTCCATTCGCCCCTCCGACGAACGTCTCTTGTTTGGCACGGACATTTTCCTTGACACGTAGACATAGTATCAGTGTGTGTGTGTGTGTGTGTGTAAACCCGTCGATGACACCTATACCCCCCAAGTACGTCCTTCCAACGTGACGCGCAATCCCTAAGCCAATTCCTCTATTGCCCGATGAACGAATGATGCAGCGTCATAGCATACCAACGAGCCTTCGTCAAGTTCGACTAGACTGACATTCATCCCACCAAGAAAGCGCGCTGCAACCCCGACGTACTTGCTCCCGCTGTGTGCGACCTCAAACTTGCGAAACTGCCATCCTCTGGCAGGCTCGCCATCGATCGTCACATTTTCTTGCACAACGTCATACTCTATCCGACGAAAATCGAATCCGAGTCCGACCCCGAGCGCTTTCGTGTACGCTTCCTTGAGCGTCCACACCCAATAGAAACGTCGGACTGCCTCCGCCTCGGGAATGTCGGCGAGCAGCGAGTTCAGTTCAAGCGGGGTAAGCTAGCGTGGTTGAGCACACGCGCACGCGATCCGGTCAGGGCGTACCTGGCTCGAGACCGAGTCTACGAACTCGCAAAGGGTGATCCGAGGAGGGATCTTGAGTTGCATGACGTCGACGCCAACGTTGTACGCGGGGGGTCCGAGATCGCCCGTGCCAAACGCCATCGCGACGATGCCCTCGTCATGAGTGACGTTGAACCCGAGCGGGGGATCGAGGTCGGGGGTCGTCTGGTCGGGGGTATGAGGGCAGGGCAGCCACGGAGAGGGTCCACTTACAAAGTAGGGTTTTCCAGTGTCAGTGACGGCAAAAGTGATGGCATCGCGTGGTACGCCTCGTTTGCGGAGGAGGACGCGGGGGAGAAGGGAGCCGATGAGAGAACCTGTTAAATAGTCGTGAGAGGGTGAGCGTCGGGACAGTCAGAGTGTTCGCTGACGACAGGCATCCTCGTGACGGTGAAAACGGGCGATCTTTGAGCGTGTCGGTTGATCGAGGAGGGCTAGCGCTGACTGGTAGAGCTATCGGGGTGTGTGATGGGTGAGCTGTGGATGAAGGAGTGATACGAGGATCGCGTACGCTGTCGGGAAAGTCAGACTTGTCGTAGATGATAGTCCAGACTTGCAACCTGAGCATTATTATCGTCGCGGTCAGAGTGTAGTACTTGTAGAAAACTCCGCATGTCATGTCCCCTCAACACCCCTTCTTGGTCTCCATCGGCCTATTCATCATAGATCACATCCCCCCCGACTTGCAACCTCAGATCGGCGGCGCAGGCACTTATGCAACCATCGGCGCGCGCATCTGGTAAGCCTCTACCCGCCGCTACTAGTAGTACTACACACCCCCGCACAGGCTCCCACCCGCCCGCCTGGGCATGATCGTCGACAAGGGACACGACTTTCCCGACGACTTGCTTCACAAGCTGCTCTCCTACGGCGGCGAGCTCTGGCTCTTTCGTGAACACCCAGATCGCCTCACCACCCGTGGCCTCAATACTTACCAGGGCGATCTCAGAAAGTCCTTCTCCATCTCTCTCTCGTCACCGTCGCACTCTTTTCACCGCGTGTTCGCAGCTTCGAATACCTCACACCACGCCTCAGACTCTCCCCGCGGGATTTGCGAGGCACCCGACTCGCCAGCCCCGCGACCCTGCACTTCATCTGCTCTCCGACCCGCGCTATCCATGTAATCTCCGAGGTAGATTGGAATCCCATCATCATCTACGAACCCATCCCAGTCCGTTCCCCTTCTTCCGTCCCCCCCATCCAATCCTAATCCATCATACAGGACAGATGTGTCCCCGAGGAATTGCCGTCCCTCAGATCCGTCATGCCTCGCATCCATGTCCTCAGGTATACGTACTCTCCGTCGTCTTGCCACATGCTCACAGTCACAGTCCAAATGCAGAAGAAGCCTTTGCCCTCCTTTCCTTGTCCTCTCCCGTCACGCGCGACACCGTGCAATCAGCCGCCCTCGCCTTGCTTGACTTGGGGGTGGGTCCTTCTGGAAACGGCTCTGTCATCATACGATGTGCTACTCTGGGAGCGTGTGTAGCAACCCGCGAAAAGGGCTGCAAATGGGTCGATGCCTTTTGGACGTCCCAGGATGCCTCTCGCATCGTAGATGTCACCGGTCCGTGCAGCATCACCTTCCTACATCCTTTTCCAAAGAGTTGGCTTCAGGTGCCGGAAATAGCTTTCTAGGGGGCCTCGCCGCTGGCCTGATACTCGAAGATGGCGACGTGTATCGAGGTATATCCTCTTCTGCCATTGGCCCTACGCCTCAACGTGCATTGCAGCTGCGTTTTATGCATCCGTTTCCGCTTCGTTTACCATCGAGCAACATGGCTTGCCATCCTTGTCCGTCAATTCCGAGACTGGAATGGAAGAATGGAACGAGGATTCCCCTCGATGCAGACTTGAAGCATTACGCCAACGCCAGAGTGGTCAACAAGGATGACGTAGCAAACGTGTACAATATATTCATACCCATCACTGCCCTTCATGGTTGCTGCTGAGGTTGTGCAAACTTGGCACGGCTCAGCGCAAACAGCTCTTCTTGTTTCGCTTGCAGTTCCTCTGGCGTCAACCCAGAGTCCTTGATCTTGTCTGCTTTTTTCTCTCGATCCTGTGCACACATTGAGTACATGCCTGACACGATCCACCACACCCACTTTTTGTTGCTGCTTGTGATCTTTCAAAACGTCCTCCACCTCTGACGTAAATGAATCAAATCCGAGGCGCTGTACGCAGTTGGATGGCGAATTCCCTGCAGCTCACTAGGGGGCGCACCTTTAACGCACCAATAATATGCTCTGGTGCTATCGTCTTTTTCGACTCTTGCTCACAAATTTCGTTTGCTTCAGACGAAATCAGATGAATAAACTCTGGTGGAGGCGTTTGAGCCCTGTAGACACCTAGCGGTCATGGCGCATGTTCACCTACACAGCACTCGATCACCAGATCCCGAGTATCTTTTGCACACGTAACCTCGCTTGGGAGTAATTCTAGATGTGCTTGAATACCGCGTCCCCAGCGGCACGGTGGTGGCTACGGGACTCACCGCTGATCATCTTTGCGACGGTCGCCTTGGGCAACGATAAATCGTCATCTGCAGATCCAGACCCAACGTGTCCCTCTCGGTCAGACATGACTTTGCAAACGAAAGCGCCTTGGAACAAGCTGATTTTTTTCGGCAAGAACGGAGGATGAGCAGTACAGTAATATTTTGCAAAGCACAGTTCAGCTTCCACTTTGGGTGATTTCAAAGTCCGAAAGCGTTGATCATAAACCACAATGTCGCAGGTATGTGTGCAGTCCGTCCTGAGCTTTGCCCGCTCATCCGTACGTGCAGGTCAATCCAGTCAACCCAAAACCGTTCATGCAGGAGCTCACCGGCAAGCCCGTGTTTGTCAAGCTGAAATGGGGGCTGGAATACAAGGGCTTCCTGGTCAGCACGGACGGCTACATGAACCTCCAAGTGTGTTCCCTCGTCGAACGTCGATCGACGACTTCTCAACCGCTGACGTTTTACTAGTTGGCCAACACCGAGGAATTTCAAGATGGCAACTCGACGGGCACCCTCGGCGAAGTCTTCATTCGGTATGTACTCTCCGACACCGTCTTGTCACACGCGCCTCACGATCGTGTAGCTGTAACAATGTGCTGTATATCATGAGTATCGCCGTTTTTCACGTTTGTTTTGCGACTAAATCGTGCCGTTGTCTTCACAGAGAGGCTCCTCCAGAGTGATCGCGCGAGCACTTGTATGTCAAAACGTTGTATCTCGACACTTTGTAACGCGATATTGTCCACGCCATATCGATCTGAGAGGAGGATCGCATGTTTGCGAGTTGACTTGGGGTAGAGTAGATCAGATATGACTAGGTAGTGGCTGTGCATGCAGCCTTACTTGTTAGCCATACAACTTGCATCACTCCCATTACCATGGCCAAATCACTCCGTTCTAAATCAAAGCGCTCGTTCCGCGCCAAGAAACGCGAGGCTGGGAAATACGCTGCAGCCGAAGCCGCACGCCTAGACAGACTCAACGCCAAACTCGCAGCCGTCAAGGACAGGGTCCTTGCGCTGCCCGACAACACTGCAGAGGAGACGGTGATGGAAGACCAGCAAGGTTCGTACGATTTAGACGACTTGATTGCCTGCCTGGGTATCTTGCAGCCACGGTACGTGACGCCGCAGAACCTGGCGCGGTTCGTCCGAATCGTAGGTTTGGAGGAGCGCAAGCGGGATGGACTAGGGGATGTATAGTTGCTAGCGGATGGAGGAGGCTCTCATACGAGGATGGCCGTTGATGTACACACGTTTTTTTTTCAGGTGCTGTATCGGACGTGGTCGAATGTAAAGACGGAGGTGTGTCGCGTTTGCTCAAACGTACATCGTTGTTCATGGGTTTCGTTCGTTCGGATTCTAGACGGGATGACTGTCGACGAATCAGAGGAGCAATCCACG
>JBBPTB010000624.1:0-16810 GCA_038093875.1 Boletus tylopilopsis | reverse complement strand
GTTTAAGTCGTACAAGTCACCGAACTTGGAGTGAACGAGTTGACTGACATGACATATGGCGGCCGTCTTCCGCAACCACCGTTCAATGGGAGTCATTCCGAGCCTATCAGCGAGAAGCTCATGCACACTTTGCATCCTGAGCTGAAGGTCAAGGAAGGATGGCAGACCATATCACCCGTCGCCGCTAGTCAAGAGGAATTGCCTCCGAGCCCAGAGAGGA
Source organism: Boletus tylopilopsis (assembly GCA_038093875.1). NCBI lineage: Eukaryota > Fungi > Basidiomycota > Agaricomycetes > Boletales > Boletaceae > Boletus > Boletus tylopilopsis. The sequence continues at coordinate 16,590 of JBBPTB010000624.1, read as the reverse complement.
CTGGGCGAGATCGGCACAGTAGAAGACATGACCCGATTTGAAGCGTGGTTTGCAGGGAGCAATGAAGAGGCTAGTAGGGAATAGGTTGAAGATTGAACAGAGCGCGCAGAGGAAGGAAATGCTTTGCTTTACAAGCGAGTAAACTCATCCATGTTTGAAAAGAAGCTTACCATCGTTGCGCTTGCCGGACACCTCAATTAGTCGGTAGATGCAGTGGCTTCTAGAGATTTCGAGGCGTTTGTCATATGACCCCGTGACGCCTCCCATGGAGGGTGGAGAAGGATACGGATGGTGACAGAGATTGGGTGCCGAATGGGACAGAAATGTGCTATGTATTAGTGAAATAGAGTTGATACAACCATGGACGCTGGAAGAGGTGACGAGGATGATGATAAAGGCAAAGGTGTTCCTAGTCTTTTTTTGGACTCTGATACTCCTAGACCCAAGATGTTGGGAGACCAGCTCACTGTTCCAGGTCCATCTACTTTCCCCGCTGACTAGAATGATCAGATACTTTCGCAACCGTATCGCCAACAGGTTCACTCGAAGTTGCGGTGAGTCAACGTCACAGTGTCACACACCGTCAACCTTATCACGATGAAGTTCTCGTGCCCTGCGGCGCTTTTACGTGATTAGTATTCTCTGTCAAATCAACCAGCCATGCAGAACCTCAATCCCCACTCTGGCCCTACTAAACTCGTCCTTGCATTCGATATTGGTACCACATTCAGCGGCGTTTCGTACTGTATTCTTGAGCCAGGGCAAGTTCCAGACATCCTTGGAGTTACAAAGCAAGTTCTTTATTTCTTTGAGTTGATTTGCCTTGACTCGCATCAGGTTTCCTGGCCAGCCACTAGTCGGCGGCGAGGCCAACGTACCATCTCTCTTATACTATGACCAGAGTGGTAATGTGCGAGCAGCTGGCGCTGAGGTCCTCGCTGAAGGAGTCATTGAGACCGCGCTACAAGAAGAGTGGATGAAGGCCGAATGGTTGGTTATTATTCACATCGATCCCTCGTAAAAACTCATCCGACAACCCAGGTGGAAGCTTCACCTCTGCCCGAAACATTTAGCGACCACGATCAACAAGGAAAACGATTTACCTCCACTTCCACCCGGAAAAACTGCCGTCGATATTCTCACGGATTTTGTCAAGTATCTCTTCCAATGCACTAAGAGGTACATAACTGAACGTCACCTCGCTTTCCCGTGGCCATCCGTCGAGGATTCCATCGAGTACATCTTCACATACCCAAATGGTTGGGAGGGCGTACCACAACAGCTTTATCGTCTGGCGGTTGCACGTGCCGGTCTTGTGCCCCCTACACCCGAGGGCCAAAGTCGTGTTCACTTGCTAACGGAGGGCGAGGCAACCCTTCACTTTTGCGTCGCGAATCTTCTCGGCAAGGAGACAACTAATCAAGTCACCCCTCAAGGAGTCGTCATCATCGATGCTGGTGGAGCGACCGTCAACTTGAGCATGTTTAAGATGACGACCAACCCGATCTCTTGCGAGGAGATCGCTCCCGCTGAGTGTACACAGTCATCCACGACCACGGAATCCCGTCTTGTTGATTTTATCCCTTGCTAGGTCGACTGCAGGGTTCTGTTTTTGTGACTCGCAGGGCTAAGGCTCTGTTGCAAAGTGGGTTGCGTGTTCCTCATCTTTTCCATGACATCTGAAAAACAACACATACAGGGAAGCTCGAGGGTTGGGAGCACTCCACGCCAGCTGAGATAGACGAATTTACACGCGAATTCGATCAAACAACAAAGCTTGTTATCAAAAGTGACAGAGAAACAGCCTACGTCAGGGTTGCTGGCCGTCGGTACAATAATGCAAAGTACAATATTTCCTTCGGGAAGTTGAAGTTGACAGGGTAGGACTTGTTTGATCTACTTAGTGGTCTCCATTACCTGAGCCTATATTCTTCAGTAAAGAAGCTACCGGCTTGTTCACTGAATCCTTCGAGGCCATCAGCGCCGCGCTCGAGCAACAGCAGAAATCTGCGAAAACACCAATTACAGTGGGTTTTATCTTTGTTGAAATGACTCGACACATTTATCCATGTTTTCAGATGGCATTTTTTGTTGGGGACCTCTCCACAAATGACTGGCTCTGGACTGAGCTCCAGTCATATTTCAAATACATGAATGTCGACATTTGCCGCCCAGATAATCATATGTGTGTCCTTGTCTATTGCATGCAAACTCAGCTGACACGTTTTTGCTAGCAACAAAGCAGTAGCTAATGGCGCAGTGTTGTATATTGTGGATCGTAATAATCGTCTAATCGCATCGCAAGTCACCCAGCTCAACGACGCTGTAATGTTGCCATCATCTCGTCCGCATCCTACTCTCAAGGAACCTGACATCGAGATCGACGACGCTGTACTTGAATCATGGAAGCACGATCAGCTCGAAAATGTGGATCAGCTGTTGACTGCAGCAATTACCGTATCTCAGAATCCGAGTTCCCATGTGCTCGCTAGCAGAGCTCTCATCCGGGCTCGTCTCCAACTCTGGGACACAGCCCTGCGAGATGCGGAGAAGGCATTGATTCCTCTCATGCCGCTTCACACTGACGTTGATTTGTACCAAGGCTAACAATATCAAGCCGTCCGTTATCGGATTCATTGCAAAGAGTGTAGCCCACGTTGGCAAAGGTGAACGGGACAAGGCTTATCGGGCTTGCGACATCGCATTCGAGTACCATCATTCATCTCACGTTTCCTTTCTCCTCCTGATCAAGGTTTGTATTCTTATTCGTTGCCCTCATAATGCTCATCTCCTTTAGGCGATCATCGTGTTCATAGCCGGAGACCACCCCGATGCGTTATCACGCTTAGACGATCTCATCGCTACGACCCACTTCAACGATATATGCTACACAGTCCAGGCACGTGTTCAACATGCTATCCTGCTGCAAACATACCCACTGACAATTCCAACAGGCGTACATGCACTTTCTGCTTGGAACCTCGCAGATAGAGAGTAACCAGTGGGAGAGTGCAATACAGTCGTTCGAGCGTGTGCAAGCGCGAGTGCGAGACTACACCGGTCCACCTCTCCCTGTGATCTCATTGGTGAGTTTCTCAAAAGATGTGTCGGAATGTATCCTCACCTGTTGCAACAGATAACAGGATGGAAATTCAATGGCTTCGCCATCATGGCTCGTCGACGTCTCTGTGAAGCGTTACATGCATCGGGTCGCATAGAGGATGGAGTGAAGTGTCTCCGCCAACTACTGATTGAACCGGGTGGGGATGGTGAATATCTCGAATGGGCCCTTGGTGAGTGGCTGCGATCCTGTGTTCTACATTCACTTATGTGTCACCTCTCAGATTTCAGGCAACGTTCATACAAGAGCTTGGAGTCTCTCGGGGATACAGCAGTGGATGTGCAGCACTACAATAACGCCATCTCTTACTATTCCACTGCGTTGTCCCTCATTTCCCACTCGCCGAAAGCCATTCTCATCAAACGATGCAAGGTATTGTTGAAAAAGGGATTCTGGAGACACGCTCTAGAGGACGCGAACCAGGTGCAACTCATTTACCAGATCCTAGTCAATCATATTGATGCATAATAATCAGCTAATTGCGCTTGACTCATCCTCTCCGTTAGGATACGAGCTAAAACATGCGGCTCTACACCACGGAGGCGACTATGACAATGCGATTAAAGCATTGGAGACGATGCTCTTGAGGATGACCGAGTCATGTGACCCAGACGTGCAGCGTAAGTTGCCTCCTCGTTGTTGCGACAAAGACAACCTGTTCACATTATTTGATAGAGCAAGCCGACACGTACATAAACCCATCGGATACACGAGCAGCCATCCGCAAAACTGTCCAACGAACCTTGCGTCCTTTGCCACACGTGCTCATCAACACTGCCACCGGCCGACTCCACAGTAGAGCTGAGCAAGTGTCCGCGTTTGAGTCCCTTCCAATCTTCAAAAAGCTTATATCCTCCATGACAACCCGCATCGACCACGCCCGCATTAAGGAAGAAGTTCTACAGTACTACCGTTACGTTGTTCTGTCGCACAAATGGGAAGACAACGAACCGTTGTTCCAGGATGTGGTCCACGTAGCAGTGTACGATCTGGAGGCGTCACCAACGCACGACAAGTTGCAAACATTCTGCAAGATCGCTCTGGACTCCGGGTTTAACTGGGCTTGGAGTGATACGTGTTGTATCGATAAAAGTGATCACTCTGTGCTCCAGGAATCGCTTGTCGCCATGTTCAGGTGGTACCAGGATTCCGCCATGATGCTTGTATTCCTTCGTGGTGTTACTCCTTCATCCCCACGCGGTGCCCTTGCAGGAAGCATCTGGAACACTCGTGCGTGGACTCTTCAGGAATACATTGCGGCCAAGGTCGTTCGGTTTTACACTCAAGATTGGACCCCTTATCATGATCTAGATGTCCCAAACCACAAAGAGTGCCCGGAAATCATAGCCGAGATGGAGGAAGTCACCAGGATTTCTGCACAACAGTTGATGGCGCTTCGTCCGGGTCTAGGGAGCATTCGAGCGAAGTTGTGTCTTGCTTCGACGCGGGAGACGACACGTGTGGAAGATGCAGCCTATTCGTTACTTGGCATCTTTTCGGCCATTGGTGTGCCCATCATTTATGGTGAACGTGAAGCTTCTCTGGGACGACTAATTGCAAACGTCATCACAAGATCTGGAGATGCGAGCAGCCTTGCATGGGTTGGGGACCGCAGCGCTTTCAATAGTTGTCTACCGGCTCGTATCGCCGTGTTCAATGGACCAGCAGCATCGCACCTCCCCTCTCCTATTCCTGATTCTGAATTGGAGGCTATGGTTGCCGGGATGCATACTCCTTCGTTCGACCTTGACACGGCCTTGAAATTATATGATCGTCTCAACGAACTTGTAACGCCTCGCTTCGCTGAGAGTCGAATGACACTCCCATGCATTGTCTTCGAGCTCCCCTCCCTTATAACGTACCGAGCAGGAGCAGGGGCAGGTCGTGTCTATCGTGCGAATACTTTTGCATTTGGGACGGTAGACATCAGGACGAGACAGGATCTCACTGGGATGAAACCCCTGTATCTCGTTCACCCATGGTTGGATTCGCTTCTGGCGCACCAAGTCATGCACGGGGGCGCGTTGGAGGACGACGATGGGCCTCCGCCCTCGCCAATATCGGACGACGAAGAGGTTTGTGACGACGGCATGTATGACCGTCTATCGCTGCTTCCTGAATCACCTTCACGCCGTTCCCTCGCAATAGAACCGGTGAGCAGAGAGACGGAGGCGCGGCGGCTGGTGGCGCGTCTTGGACGGCCGTTTGGTGCGCTGATTCTTAGGGCGGTCTCGACGGGTCGACGGCGTGGTGCGGTGGACTACAAGCGGGTTGCGACGGACGCCTTGGTCACCGTGCAGTTTCGGGAGAACATATCACTGGGCGATGTTCTGGCGAATGTACGCGTACTTGACGTTTTGTAAACTACTCGCCTGTAAGACAATCCGTTTTTTTTCTTTTTTCAACAATCAAGTTATGCTATCACTCTCAGACCTTTCAACCCCCAGAACAGCACAGGAAGCTTTGGCAACTGTTGGAAGATACCTGCAAGCTCATGAAGTTCTCGAGTACAAAATATCGAGGCTGCTGCTTCAAGGTCTTGAAACATACCGCCGTTACTTTGTCGGTAGCTACTATTTAGCAGAAGATGAAATTGGATTACACTCGCTCAACGTTGAGGTTTACACCTATCGCCTGAATTCATGTGAGGGATTTGAGATGTCGTTTTGATTCCGAGGTTGGAAATGAATTGGAGATGTCACTTCAATGTCGGAATTCTAAGTTAGCAGCATGTATGTGCAATGTGTGTGTGCATTCTGTTCCAGCTGCCCGAACCTACACAAAAAAAACGCCCTGAAGCAACCTTTTACTGTATTTCTACCTAAAGGTCCGGCCTGTAAAACGGCATGTCCTCCCGCTTGTCATAAATATCATAAACAGGCGGCGTCCCCGCAGCTTGCGGCTCCTACGCGACGCTCTCCACACCCGCATACACACGCAACATCCCGTCAAACTTGCAAGTTCATGCTTGTCCCAACCCCGACGATACAGTTCAGTGATCTGGTGATTGGGTCAGAGCGAGACACGAGAAAAACGGAGTAGACACGGACGAGCGCGGGATACTTTGAGACGTCTTCCAGTCCTTCGGGGATCAGCCCTATGCCGTCGAAATCGCTACCAATGCCAACGCTATGCAACGAGATTCAGTGTTTGACAAGGTCCAACGGTCAGGACTACGCACTGTTGCTTTCCGGCAACCTGGGCAATATGGTCGACGTGATTGGCAACGGACTCGACATCAGCCTCGCCGTCCGGCGTAACGAATTGTGGCGCAAAACTGACCTATCAAGACGTCATGCTAGTTCTGGCGGTATGCCCAACATCCGCCGAAACGCACCATGGTGACATTGTCCTTCTTCCCGTCTGCGGTACCGATCAGACGGAGTACCTCAGGCACGCTGTGGACAGCCCTCGCCGATGAGTGGGACCAGATGACGGGTGCCTTGGAGTGCGGGATCGCTTGCGTCGCGGTCAAATAAGACGTATGTGACAAGTCGATCAACGTGAACCCGATATGACCAGAGGAGGATGAAGTCAGCTGGTCAGCAACGGAAACATTGTATCGCACCTCAGATCATAGTGCAGTGGCGTGATTTGTGTCAGATATCCGCTCGAGTCAGCGAACGCAGTGTGACACATGTGGGCACCGGGTGCATACTGCTGCCTGAGTACTGCGATGAAGTTGCCTAGTTGATGACCTCTAGGTGAATGAGCGTAACGAATATGGTTGGGAGAAAACTGACCTTTCGACACCAAGTAAGCTAGCAATCTTCCCTTCTATATAGATTCTTTGATGTCCTCCGTACCGAGTGCGTAGCTGGGCGTCTATGACACACCTGAGTCCCGGCTCGGATGCAAGGCGGAATGGGATGCTCACGTCTGGATACTTCTGGACAAGGCCCTTTGCAACGTCGAGCGTATCGCTACGAGTGACATCAAGTTCAATCTGTACGAAACGAGACGTGTAAGCCAGCCTCACCGCACTCTCCACGAAAGCCGTCAAAAATTCGTCTCCTTGGGCAGAAACTGAGAGGTGCATTACCAAAAGAAGCCGCCGACCCTGCCTTCCCAGAGATGAGGTATGTCGACGTGATCGGCAAATTAGGGTCCAGTGGAATGTGGGTGACGTTGTTTCGCCATCCCCGCCGTACGAATTCAGGCAAATCTAGAGGCGGATATAAACGACGCATGTCGTAAATCAAACAGACCAATGTGACCATCCTGCTCGAGGAGAGCCTGTCAGCCAACAATGGAGAGGCAAGAAATATGCACGATGACAGTAGCAAGCTCCTTACAGCACAGTCTTTGGGTAGTTTTCCACTCCAACCGTTGTGGGCAGCATCAACGAGGCCGAGCACGACGCAAACAATGAAGACGATACCCAGGCCAGCCTATACGACGGAATGGATGTATGCTATTCGGGACCACTGTTGCGTCGCAGCAAACTCGGAATTGTGGCGCGCGAAATTGCATTGCCCGAGCTCTTTGAAGGGGAGGATCGGTCTACAGGATTAGATCAGATGGTAGTGGATGAGGAAGAGGAAGAATACCGTGGCGAAGACGACCTCGGCGCGGAGGATGGCGAGAATTGGGATTGGGCCGATTTTGAGCCTTTAGTGTACTTGTAGAGTCGGCGGTCACTCAAAGAGAGTCTGGCCTACAAGAGTCAAGTCAGATTTTGCTTCTTGAACCTTATCACGATACACGCCCATGGAAAGTTCTCGTACCCTGCGGCGCTTTTACGCCATTATTATTCTCTATCAAATCAACCAGCCATGCAGAACCTCAATCCCCACTCTGGCCCTACTAAACTCGTCCTCGCATTCGATATTGGTACCACATTCAGCAATGTTTCGTACTGTATTCTTGAGCGAGGGCAAATTCCAGAGGTCCTTGGAATTACGAGGCAAGTCCTTTATTTCTTTGCGTTGATTTTCCCTGACTAGCGGCGTTAGGTTTCCTGGGCAACCACTAGTCGGCGCCGATGCCAAAGTACCATCCCTCTTATACTATGACAAGAGCGGTAATGTGCAAGCGGTTGGCGCTGAAGTATCCGTTGAAGGGGTCATTGAGACCGCGCTACAAGAACAGTGGACGAAGGCCGAATGGTTGGTCATTATTCACATCGATCCCTCGCAAAAACTCATCCGACAACCCAGGTGGAAGCTTCACTTCTGCCCGAAACATTTAGCGACCACGATCAACAAGGAAAATGATTTACCTCCACTTCCACCTGGAAAAACTCCCGTTGATATTCTCACGGATTCTCTCAAGTATCTCTTCCACTGCGCTAAGACATATATAACCGAACGTCATCTCGCTTTCCCATGGTCATCCGTCGAGGATTCTATCGAGTACATCTTCACACACCCAAATGGTTGGGAGGGTGTACCACAACAGATTTATCGCCTGGCGGTTGCGCGTGCAGGTCTTGTACCTCCTACACCCGGGGCCAAACTCGCGTTCACTTGCTAACGGAGGGTGAGGCAGCCCGTCACTTTTGCGTCGCGAATCTTCTCAGCAAGGAGACAACCAATCAAGTCACTCCTCAAGGAGTCGTCATCATCGATGCTGGTGGAGCGACCATCAACTTGAGCATGTTTAAAATGATGACCAACCCGATCTCTTGTGAGGAGATCGCTCCCGCTGAGTGTACACAGTCATCCACAACGGGGGGATCCTGTCTTGTTGATTTTTATCCCTTGTTAGGTCGACTGGAGGGTTCTGTTTTTGTGACTCGCAGGGCTAAGGCTTTGTTGCAAAGTGGGTTGCGTGTTCCTCATCTTTTCCATGACATCTGAAAAACAACACATACAGGCAAGCTCGAGGGTTGGGAGCATTCTACACCGGCCGAGATAGATGAATTTACGCGCGAATTCGATCAGACAACAAAACTTATTATCAAAAGTGACAAAAAAACAGTCTACGTCAGGGTTGCTGGCCGTCGTTACAATAATGAGAAGTACAACATTGCCTTCGGGAAGTTGAAGTTGACAGGGTAGGCCTTGTTTAGTCTACGCGATGACCTCCATTACCTGAATCCTATATCCTCAGTGAAGAAGCAACCGGCTTGTTCAGCGAATGCTTCGATGCCATCACCGCCGCGTTCGAGCAACAGCAGAAATCTGCGAAAATCCCAATTACAGTGGGTTTTATCTTAGTTGAAATGGTTCAGCACATTTATCTGTATTTTCAGATGGCGTTCTTCGTTGGGGGCCTCTCCACAAATGACTGGCTCTGGACTCGGCTCCAATCATATTTCAAGGACATGAATATCGAGATTTGTCGCCCAGATAATCATTTGTATGTCCTTGCCTATTGCATGCAAACTCAGCTGACACGTTTTTGCTAGCAACAAAGCAGTCGCTAATGGCGCAGTCTTGTCTCATGCGAATCGTAATAATCATCTAATTGCCTCGCGAGCCACTTATGGTGTAATCTGTGCTGTGCGCGCCAAGGAAAGCAATGAAGAACACGCTCGTAGGAGACAACAGTGGGAAACAGATCCGAAAGGCGAATGCTACGTTCCATACTATTTTGAGGCAAAACTTCACAGAGTTGGTGTCCTTTGGATGCACCACGAAGGTTATTGTAGAGTTGATCTTCGTCCAAAGGATGCTTCAGTTTGCAAGGAAATGGAATTCTCGGATTCGTTTTCGTGTACGGAAAGAAATCCTGACGACTTTGGTATCCAAACCATCCATCTTGTCTGCTATCGGGGTAAATTATCCAAACCCGAATGGGTGGATCAAGATGCATGCCAGTTTCTTCAATTCCTCGCTGTGCATTCTCGCTCTGATATTAAGAATTGCAGCATCATTTTTCCCATTCTGTACTATCCACGCGGACCTAAACGCAGCCGCTAAAGATCTGGCCCCAAGACGGAACGCTTCCGGTCAGGTCTATTATCAGCTCGATTATCAAGTGATCGTGTTCTTCGGCCTAACAGACCTTAAAGCGCAGCTAACCTGGAAGGCGAAGGTGCGCTGTGAAGTCCACCATTTTTCTGTTCGCTTATTTTCTTTTTGTGCAGGATGGCGAGCATCGGTGAGTCAGTCTGTATACTTGCCTTTTTGGATGGTCTGACACTTACCACAGAATTCCAGCGAAAGTCTTGTTTGAAGATTGATTATCCTGGACATTATTCGTGTTACCAGGTTGCGGAGTATGCCTTTTCTCGTTTTCGCACTGCTGGCTCAGCATACGCTGGTTTCGAGTCTTGCAGTACTTTATGTACAAGTAGGTCTCCTGCCGTGCAGCAACCATGTGCCTAATAAACTGGCGAATGGCCATGATACGCGTGAAAGTGCATACGTAAGCAATAGACTTCATGCAAGTATAAGTACCAATTTTTTCAAACTTCGTCCCTTCGTCTTGATGGACGTGGTCAGCGGGAACCACGGACGCCGATGATCATATTTGGGCAAGACAGAGCTCGGTTGGGTCAAAAGTACATTGGGAGAAATGCGGTATGTCCGAGCGTCACGAAATAACTTTTCTTTGTGTGCAGACCCGTTGGACGCATTCCATCTAGTGTTCCCACTTATACGGACGCTAAAATGGTCAGACCGTCCCCGGAACGGTCATTCGAAGGGATCATCACGATCCATTCTGAGGCCTCACCTGTAGCCTCGGTCGATTGCGAACTCGGTCGGTAGGCCGTACGACCCCTCCTTCTGTTCATTTTATCTGACTGGGTATCGTAGATCATCCGAAAGGATGCTCGACAAGGACTCGATCGCTTGTTATTCTTTCTGGACAGCGCATCCATCCGAATCCCACCCCTCGTTATTTTGAAAACAAAAAACCAGTCGGATCACTAGGTTTGCACCTCCGTCTCACAATCCATTGTCTCACCGACGCGGGGGTCGTCACCTTCAAACACTTTCGATGACCAGAAGTCGGGGTCATCAGAGACGACATCGTCATGGTGCGTCTATCGCCTTGTCATGTGGCACTCGCACACGTGCACATAGCGCGCGCCAGAAGAACGCACCCCCGTCCCGCTCACCATCCACCACGCGTCGTTCTGCATCACCTTTGTCTTTTTTTTTTTTCCCCAGGTCCTGCGTCCATCGTGGACCCCTCGTTGGAACAAAGGCTTACACCTGTGAGAAGTTTGGGTGGAACGCAATGTCGAGGCACGATGAACCCCGTGAGGCACGCATCGAGGTGATCGATGAGCCTTGCGTGAAGGATGTTGGTTACTAATATCTGTTATATCAGCCGACGCGTAGGACAATCGTTTTCTGGTCTCCCTTTCATTAGGGCTGGCATTCTGACTACTAGTGGACGCTACATTTGTATACTCATGTGTGAAAGTAAGTAGAATGATATGGCATTGACTGCCAGATAGTTCACTGCTGTGGTGTTGGTATGAAAACAAATCAATAACTTCAATGTCATGTCGAAAACCACCCCCGCCCAGCAAATCAGGTGTCACCCCCACCGTCTCGCAAAAAGAATTATAGTCCGTTGAAAAAGACGCCGAAAGTTGCCTGTGCCTCATTTCCAGACACCCCTTCGTCCACCAGCAAGACCTGGCATATCCAAGTCGAGGTGAAACAGGTGCATCAGTCATGCGCACTGATAGTGATATGCATGAGGTCGTCAAAGACCCTACTATGCACTGCCAGGAACGTTGTTGCATGTCCACCATCTCGCCGCCCAGACTCCAGAGGTGACTGGTTAAGTAACCGTGACGTGATCACCGCCCAAGTACTGACAGGGGGATGGCTTACAGCGCAACCTGACCGCCAGGGAAAAACGCCCGAAGAAATGATCCATTTGTATCTACGAGGGGCATGATCTCCTCTTACTTTCAGTAGATGTATGTGCAAACTCCATAATAGGGTACGGGATACAATTTTAGTGGAGGGATGATGGGGATTAGGGATTCAAATCTTTGTTCCGGAGTGACTACTTTGCTCATCATATTAGCTATGTTCGCCGTGGCAATCTCCCTTGAAGGGAGAATCCAGATCCAAGGATGACATTTGCCCTTTTCTCAGTTGGGTATATTATGCTGTGAAGAGGACGAGATGGGGGGAGGCACTGCAAGAACTGTTTGATAGATGACACAAGGGCGTCCATCGTAGGTCGATTCGGAACTTGCGACAAACAACCTTTAATGAGTTCCCAGTACCGGTCATCAATAGGTAGAGATTCTGGTCGGTCAGGGATGCGGTTCCTGCGCAATTGAAGCATAACATCTATGCCATCGAGTTCCGACCAAGGTGGTCTGCCAGACAATACCTACAACAGGATTAAAACGGACACATGCAAATTCAAATAAACTTGCCTGGAGAGCAATACACCCAAAGGAATAAATGTCACCTTCGGTTGTCGGAACAACCTTTGATGTTGAAATGACTTGTTCTGGAGCCTTCCATCGTAGGGTATCCTGTTGTATTGCGGGTTTCTCTGGATCGCTCGGTGCCTCGACCATCTCTCCCACGAAGGTGGCATAGCCGAAGTCAACCAAGCGTGCGATATAATTATCATCGAGAAGGACATTGGCCTGTTATGGATCGAGTCTAAATGATAATGTGCTGGCCTGATTACCTGATGACTCACAGGGTGAAGATTTCCGTGCAAAATTGGACTAGGGATGGAGGAGGGCAAAGTAAAAGAGTGAACTATCGTGAAGATCGTTCAGCCGGATGATGGTGAGCAACAAGGCAGACATACGGTAGCGTAGTCCGTTTGCGATGTCGAGTAACTGCCAAAATTTGTTAACCACTAAAATTTACACAAGGCAAGACACACCAATCTCAGCCGATGGTCAACTTGAAGAGTCTGATGCTTTTCCAGAAAGGCCTGAAGTGTTCCATTGCGCATCCAGACCGAGACCGGCAAGTCAATACCAGACACTCCAATTAGTCCGGTCGCAGTACCCAGAAATGGAACGATGTTTGGGTGCTGTAACTCCATCCAAATTTCGAATTCTTGACGCATGATCTAGAAGGCAAGTTAAAGCGACGTCTTTGGGATTAATAGCAGTTATTACCTCGCTCGTATCCGCTCGGAGGCTGAATCGAAAAACTTTGACCGCCACCTGTGCAGTGCGCTTAGAAAAGCGCAGCGTATGACTCTCCGAGTCGTACCTCTTCACGGCCCTTGCTGCCATTATACAAACACCTATAGACATCACTGAAGCGCCCTGATTGTTGAACTCCGAGTTTGACAATGAAATTGTTCGGAACTTTTGCTGGTTCAAATGAAGATGTTTCCTGAGCTCTATTGTCCATACGGCCAGTGGTAGCGTTAATGTACTGGTTGCAGCACTCTGTCAAAGAATGATTTCAAAACATCTCTGTTATCGTCATGAGAATATAACTTACGATGAATATCGGAATCAACCGACTCCGCTAACATTGAAAGCATCGTCGTGTACACGTCAACTGAATCGTCATAGTTTCCTGCCTTGTGTAATGCCACATACTTCCTCTCGTAACCCCAATGAGACGAGGGATAGAGCGTGATTATCTAATGACAATTTTTAGCAAGGATAAGCGCTACAGAAAGGGTTGAACCTCATTCGCGTCGCTGAGTGCCTTTTCCCACAACCCCTTGGCCGCGTATGCTTTGTTTCGCTTGATGAAGACAGCTTGTGGTGCACCTGGATCCAGGGACAGTGCAACCGAGTACCGGGAGATTGCCCTGTCGTACTGCAGAGTGCTCATTGCGATATCACCGAGGTTCTCCAGCCTCCGGCAGCAACCAGATTTGAACGCTGAGAAAAAGAATGCGTAAATTCCATATTCTGTTGGGATGATCACCCACCAGGGATCCATTTCGCCTCTTCTCTTTGTATCCCCTGTGCCATTTCATTTTCCATTGCGTGGAAACATTCGACTGCTTCCACTACGCGAGCAACAGTTTCAAGACGTTCGCATAAGATTCGATATATTGAGAATCTCGAAACCACGAACTCCAACCCAAGGCCGTTAGGTTCACGAGGCAAGGAAGAAGAAAAGAAAATACTCACGCTGGAAGCGGTAGCCAACGCGACTTTCCATGAGTCCCATGCCAACGCCGGCCGTTCCTTCTCCTTTAAGAGTTGTGCGTGAGTCTGCGTGTAGAGGCCACATGGAGCAGATTGCATGGCTTCTTGGTGTCTTGCTATCGACATATTGAGATAATCGCGCTCGCCGCTGAGCTGATAGCGGATCCACAATGCGAGAATAAGATTAGTCAACCTCTGGAGCCTGTCAAAATAATCAGGGGGGGCTTCTTGCACCCCTTCACGAAGAACCGGGATCAGTTTGTCAATGTCGGTCATGCTACCAGAGTTTATAGACTTGTAGAGGCTGAACGTTTGCAATACGAGATCAGCAGCACGACGTTCATGACTGTCTCTGGAACAACTGTCTTGTACTTCCGATGTGAGCTGGACAACCTCTCCGGGATATTCTTCAAAACCGAGGTTCCCATACTGATACATGAGAATCTTGGCAAGGTGCAACAACGTCGCAGGTCGGTCCGGGTGACCATCCGGCCGTAGTCCAAGCGCTCTGCGATAATACGAGATAGATGTTGAGAGCTTCATGGAACCGCGATCAATCTGATAGTTGAGGAAGTAGGCCGTGGCTAGGTTGCATAGTACAGCAGCATAGCAATGATTGTTGGGTGGACAGGTGGCAAGAGCATGCTCGAAATATACAATGGAGGATGCAAGAGTTTCTTTACTTGGATTGGCGCGGTAGCGGAAGAGAGCATCGTGTCCTTGATCAGTGAGCCGGGCAAGTTCCGAAGAGTGTTCCCAGTCAAACTAATCAGAATGAGCGAAGATCATACTAGCACAATGTGCCCACTAACATGCTTGTCAGGATCCAAAACATATCCTGGCTTGATGGACGCTCGTCGCTCGATGGTGATATATAGAGACGAACAAGGCGATACAGATCCCCCCTCTGAAGTAGGGAACGTGACGACTGTCCTCATAAGCAGTAGTTGCCACTAGTGCATGAATGCAATGCTTACAGTGATTGTTGTCAACCAAGTCTCCTACACAGATGTCCACAGTGCGGAGGACTTCGCCATTTCCCAGCATTGGGGAGAACTCAAAGGAGGCACACAAAGAGAGTTGTACTTTAGCAGAGCGTCCCGTGGGCCTGGAGAGCGTGTCACCGCGAGAGCTGAACCAATGGCACGGAACTCACAGTTGAATCCTCTCGTCCCATTCGACAATGCTGTCATAGAGGCATACTGGCTTATTTTGAGTTTTCCATTTCATGGCATCAAGTTGTACCAGAATATAAAACCCAACAGGCATTCGGCTGAAACCCGCAATGACATCCGCGGCTCGGATACCTACAGTATGCACGTCACACTGGCAGGTTCAAAGCATGAAGTGACAAATATACGAACGTGTAACGTCGAGTTGAACGTGGCCACTGGAAGGCCCAATAGACCAAACTTCCTCGGACTGAGACAACACTTGGCATTGTACACCAGCCTCGGTACGACTGCATATACGAGCATCGACCACCAAATCGTTGACGTCCTCGCTAGCAATACCGCACAGTGAGCATTTCACAGAATAAGGACACATAATTAAGCACCTGTTGCCTCACAGATACACTGTGCCTAAGAAGAATCAGAGCACACCATGATCATGTTTGAGGAAGCATTACCACTTTCAGGTTGTGGGACGACCGAATAGTTATCCAATAGAAACTGTTCAAAGTGGTCTCCTTGCGTAAGTTCCTCAAGCGTAAGCTTTCCCTGGAAGACGGGTAAATATATACACATTATACCCATATCAAAGGTTATGATGACGAACTGTCTCCGTCAAGGTTATCCATTCGTCGTCATGTGTAATGGCTACCAAGGCATTGGGATCCTACAAATTATGCTCATCCTTGCAATGGTGATTGACATTTCACAAATCAAACCTTGTTCAACAGGTATCGGTTGATTATATCAGAAGGGTGAAAGGGCTATAGAATGTTGTTCAATCATTGAAGATATTCGATACCGAGCTATGATACCGACCTGCGATAGTGCGGGTACGTAATCAACATCACCATATTTCCCATGGCGCGTTTTCGAAGATCTATTCTTGCTGAATTTCCGCAGAAATCTTCCGAGACTACAAGGAGCTTTACGCGGCCGGACAGCAGGCACCGGCTGAACCTCGGGTTTCTGAGACAACCAGCCTAATACATCATCTCGTACCGCGATCTTGAACCCTCTAATGTAAACGGTTTGATTGATATTCCCGCATTGCCCAGGTTCGGGCCCGTCACGGCATTCCAGAGGAAAGGTTCGCCTCCAATCTCTCCTGGTACATTCGTCCTCCCGTGGTGTAACCCAGATACATCGATTTTCTGTACCTGTTGCACTATGGAATGATGCGAGGGACCATGAACGTGCTTTATGGAATCCGGTAATCAGGTAAAGGGAGTCATTCGAGATGCCTTCTCCACAACGCTCCTTCGCAAATTCATACCAGTCAAAGGCAT
>JBBPTB010000623.1:0-16816 GCA_038093875.1 Boletus tylopilopsis | reverse complement strand
CAACTCGATCTTGCTGTTGCACCAGGAACCTGCGTACACGATCTACGAGACACGACAAGGCCCTTACTCGCTTCTGGTGTCTTTGAACAAAGCGGGGAGTGCACAAGGCAACGCTTACGTGGACGATGGGGAGAGCTATCCTCCCGGAGCTCAGCGTATTTTGAATTTTGTCGCGAACAACGGTGAATTGGATATCGAAAGCAAAGGGGAATACCCTATCGATCAAAAACTGGAGACGATCACTATTCTTGGAGTGCAGCAGCCGACAACGGTGACGGTGAACGGGAACAAGATGGAGGGATGGACGTACGATGGGGCGAATGAGGAGCTGATCGTGTCCAACTTGGGTATCGAGCTGAACGCTGCGCAAACAAGGCTGAGCTGGGAGTAGAGAGATGGTGGCATGATGGCTCTCTATATTTTTCTTGCAAACATTCGTTCGTCCGATTTGGAGGTATGTACCTGGAAACGTTGTGTGTGCTTTGCTTTCGAAATCATTGGATTTTCGTTGTATCCTGCTGCGCGTTCGCCGCTGTCCATCAATAAAACTGCTCTTTGTAGACTATGTCTCGACCACCTTACAAGGCAGATCTCAGAATGCTAGTTTGCATGATTAATTTTCTCGACGAACGTTGGGTCGTTCGGCCAGCTCTTGACTCTGAGAATTGGAAAATCTGACAGACGGGCCGGAGCTGCCCGCTTGCATTCATAGGAACATGGCTAGTCAAGCTTTCCCAGCGTCATATTTCGTGACCGGGAGTCCTAGCTAGTAAGTACGCTGGTAGTTAGGGTCACTCTTCCGTGGTGTCCCCGGCCCGGCTTGACGACAAGGACCTCTTATCATAGTTCTGCTAGACAAGTTCCAGACAACGTACAGTATTCGATCAGATTTTTTTCTTTGGAAACAACGTGTAGTAGTGCGATTTGAGTGCTAATAATTCTGGTTTACCACAAAACTCCGCGCGCGCCCACTGTTCAACACAAAGTGTCACTTCGTCCCCATCGTGTTACACAACGAGCAGCGCCTGTCCATCTCCTCTAATAAGTATCGACGTCCCAACTATCTCTGGTTCTGCACGTCCGAATGTCCAGGAAGGCCCCGGATATGATTGACAAGGAGATTGAGGTGCTTACCGCACAGCTCAGTGTACTGCAGCGCCGAGAAGAGGATTTTACCCGCATACTGGAAGACATGGCCAGGCTTCAAAACTCTGTCAGAGCAGAAAAGAAGGCTCTGGGTACAAAGATTACAGAGCTTGAAAGCCAGAAGCAGCCCATTAATTGGCTCCCAACGGAACTCCTCATCGAAATCTTCCTCATCCGCACCGAAGACGAAAACGCCGACCTGGCAGTTGGGTTGCCGTACAATTCCGCCCCAGTCATCATCTCGCACGTATGCCACAAGTGGCGTCAGCTCGCCCTTGCGACGTCGCGTCTCTGGTCGTTTATTTCTTACCGAACACTTCATTGGAGACCTCAGCCTTTGTCCCTGTTCTTACAACGCGCTGAGAATTCCCTCATCTCGTTCAACTTCATTTCCACTCCTGGCACCTCCAACAACACGAACGTGTCGACGCTCGAAAAAGCCACTTCAGTTGACATCATTAACACCCTATGCTCTCAGCGCCGACGTTTTCGTGCACTTACCTTTGAATGTGGCTTTGCTCAAAGCATGGAACATATCTTAGGAGGTATCTCTCTTGCTTACCACCATCTGCAAGAACTTGAGTCCCTAGACCTCGCCATCACTACCCTGGACCCTTCTTTTGAAGGCACTCAACTCCTCATCTCTGATCAGCTATCGACAGATCAAAGTTCCCCAGGTATCTCGATCTCGCTTAGGCACCTCCGTCTGCAACAAATGCCTACGTCCATACTTCCTGCCTTCTTGGTTCGATCGATACGCACCCTTGAACTATCCTATCCACCTAAGAAGTTGCATTCCCCCCGATTACATCATTTCTCACTCAAGATGTCTCATCTCACCAACCTCTTGAGACATGCCCCCCAGCTTCACGAACTTTCTTTGATCGGGGTGACGCCTGCATGGGACGTGATCACAAGGAACCCGACGAACGGGCAGACATCCCATGGTACCGCTCAGCCACACAATTCGGCGGTCGTCTCTTCCTTTGAATTGTCGGAGTTGAGGCGCTTGGAATGGAAATATGCGTACCACAGGGACGTCTTCCCTTTCATGTCACTCGTAGTTCTTCCCCAGCTCGAACGATGGGACCTTTTTATTGCGCAGTCCCCTACTAAGCGTTTCGATGTTACCCAATTTCGCGGAAACCACTTCCGTGACCAGGAGTCTTTCATCCAAGCTGAACCCCTCTCGAACGTACTCGTACTCCACTCTCTCAGAGAACTAAATGTGAACTGCCAGAACGAAGACACTCTTGGTTCCTCATTACGTCAATTCCTCTTTCCCTCCCTCGCTAAGCTCGACATCACCTTCCTCGGCCAGCATATTCGCAAAGACACAGGCTTCCCTTCCCTTCCTCGGCTGGAGTCGATTTTCAGAGATCCCCGCCTCCCCCACCTTACCCATCTTTCGATATCTAATTTTGACATCCCGGCCGGTCTCGGCAAGTCGATGCTTGGATACATGCCCAATCTCCTCTCCCTTACCTTGGGTGCATGCACGGGAGCGAATGTGGTATTGGACGCACTTGCGGAGGCGTACGGAGGTGTTCCCGTGACAAGTGGTGTCCATACTAGATCGTGTGGCGTGCGCGTGTGCCCTCGATTGGAAGATCTTATCTTGTGGAGCTGTCCCGACGTTGACTTTAAGACGTTGTGGTCAACCGTGTACGCGAGGTCACTCGCTCCAGACGACGACGGAGACGAACTGCCCAAGGAGCTACTCGAAGACGACGTGTTCGCATCGGCGGTGCTAGGTCGAAAAATACGCCCGCTCAAGAAGACGCGTAATGTGTCGCAGCAGCATGTTGATCCCAGTGGAGCTGGGGCGAGCGGTTCATCGAGATCCACCCTGATACCCATGCAAGAAGCACTACACCCTAGCCGCCTCACTTGCCTTCATCTAGAAGACTGCCCCCAAATCAGCCATCACGAAGCCTTGTCGTTGGGGAGATGGGGAACGATGGTCATTTACAAGTGACCGCCGTGGGTCAGATTGGCAACCATCCAATGAAATTTGGTATATTAGGTAAACCAACGTGGATTCTGTGAGTAGTTTTCATTACTCGATTGTTGACACTTTCACCAAACCTACGTCACATTGCAGCCTGCCTTTCATGGTTTGCGTTTTGTAATGTCCGTTGATGATGATCCACAACATCCGATGAGTCTGGTCTCGTAATGGTGTCATGCTCCGCACCGTTACCTTCAAAGTTGGAACGGTGGTTGCGGGCCCAGCCGTCTTCGCTTCTATGGAATCCAGATTCAGGAACCAAACGCCGCCGATCCAAATACATAAACGCCAACGAGGCGCAAGTGACCAAACAGTCTTTTTCGAGTAGGCAACGTTAAGTTGGCTTTCGTTCTTGCATTATAATAAAATTCGAGTCTGAAGGAGATGTGGCATTTAATTGCATGCCATGGTGAAATCTCGTCAATCGTTCCATTGTGATTACACTCGTACATGGACTACGGAGTGACGTTTTCAAAACTTTGAATAACGAGATCCAATTGCCCTAGATAAGGGTGTTTGATAATGATCCCTCTGATAACAAGGGAACACGTTCGACGTCCCAAACGCTCCCCTCCTGGGGATGCAATTGCTAGACGAGTACAAGATATCAGTGATGTGATGCGAAATCAAACTCATCGACACGTACATCCTGTGGGACGTCCATCGCGGCAAGCGCCTCCAGCACAGCTTGACTACACCATGCCTCGAGTTGAGAGACATGCTCGGGAGTAATAAATTCTCGTGAAGATCGCGAAGCGAAGACCATCTGAACAGCGGCTGCTCTTATCGCCGGTTGTTTTATCGTATCTTTTGCGGGATGCGACTGTTGCGGCGCAGGTTGATTGCTAGCGTCCACAGGCGAGGACTCGGAAGGGGCAGCCGATGGAACCAAAGGACCGGTCATGGGCGGGTGAAGTGCGGGTGAGGTGCTTGGCAGACCTCGCCAGCTTGCCGCGAGGTGAAAAACCCAATAAGTCTCCATCTGTACCGGTGATGAGCTGAGACGCCGCAGGAGACAAAAAAAAAGAGGAGATGAACAATCAATCAAATTTACCTCAAGCGTGGCGATGTCTTGTATCGTTTCCTTCAAGTGATCAATCAATCCCGAATTGTGGTCTTGAAATGACGTTTGTCTGCCTTGAGAAGAGTAGAAGCTATCAGGCACCGCTTAGCTTTGGAGGACGTCGAAGTGGGGTGGTGGTTGTATACCTATCAGTAGATGCGTTCACGGTATCGAGGACAACGGATCCTGAGGCACCCGCTGGCCGTGTGAGTTCCAATGCTTGTTGTAGCTGCTAGGAAGGTCGAGTGGTTTTCAACCGCCATCGACACAGAATACGTACGGATACCATAAGAACCGGGTCTGCGGGTACCTTTGATGGCAAATTTATCGTCAGAAGAGGGGCACGTCGTGTCAACGTTTGTTCGTCTCACCGGTTTGCTTAGTCTATAAGGGACCCTCCAGTGATCGCCGTTGGCAAAATCAAAGTCTAGGTTTCTGGTAACCGCGAGACTGGCTTTAGGTAAAACGAGAGATCCGACCGGCAAGTCTGTCAAACAACCGCATGATCCGAACCTTGCACGACTACGCGTCAAAATGGAAATTCAATGCAAACATAAAGGAAAAAGCCTACCTGATGACCAACATGTCACCCTGGAGGCACTCTCTCACTTCACGGATAAAAAAGTCTACATTAGGGCCGCCCATGCCAATGCACACGACAGACACGGGGGAACCCTTGTACCGTCCTGTGATAGTCAGAAACCCTCGTTCGGAGTATAATGAAAACGGCTTGGGAGTTGCATCCAAGTACGTCGCGATGTGCTTGGCACGGGGAATGGAACCAACGGTGATCTGATCCAAGGGCAAAGGCAGTCCGTTAGAGGCGTTTTGTCACTTATGACGTCGAGTGTCCGAAACCTTACGATCCTGTTTGCCACTTCACCCGATCTTATCCCGAGGTGGTATACTCGTCCATCTAGAGTCTTCGGGAAGTCTGATTATGGTCAGGGGAGGTTAGGCAATGCGTAGAAAAGTCAGAACTTACTTGCATCTATGAGAGTATCTTTCATTAACGTTGTGAAATGCTAGATAATCGTAAATGAGAGTGTGTAGAAGAGCTATTGCCATGTGACTAAGCATGCTCACGGTGAGTCTTTGGTATTTCGCTTCACCAGCACTGTTCAGTGTACCTCATTGGCAGATGCCGCTGAGGTTACCTACCGTTTTCGATTCACCAAGAGTTATCCTTCCAGTCCGACTTGAGCATCTTATTTTGAGTGACCACCTTCTCCGATCCTACAGGTGATTCTGAATGCGGTGCAATCATAGGTTTAGTACCCTCAACCCACCATCGCGGGTACCTGCATTAAAACATTGTGTTCGGAGACAACCAGGCCTGCAGATGGTTAAATGCTCAGTTCATTTCCTGACTTCCGCGATCAATCCAACACGGACAGCAGATTCAAGTTGCATGAGGTCAGCTTCCGGAAGCTTTGCCGTGCTGCAGAATGGAGGCATCTCTGAATCACGTACGCAGTCTCTACTTAGTGGAGACCGACTGCGAGCAAGCCACCGGGCGAGTTTACTGCGATTGGTTACTGGGGCCCAAAATCTATCTCTTGCTCAGGCGAGGAGGGTTAATTTCACGCCGATTCTCCGCTCAAAGGATGACAACATGGTGATTCTGGCCAGCGACCCT
The DNA here is from genome assembly GCA_038093875.1 of Boletus tylopilopsis. Classification (NCBI taxonomy): domain Eukaryota; kingdom Fungi; phylum Basidiomycota; class Agaricomycetes; order Boletales; family Boletaceae; genus Boletus; species Boletus tylopilopsis. Next base: position 10,957 of record JBBPTB010000623.1, on the reverse strand, counting down.
GGCAGGACCCTGTGGTTCGCGGCAGATACGTGCGGGTTCAAATGTCGTATTTTTTTTCCAATCCGTAGTACTACGGTCGGAATTTCCCGGCACATTGTTCACTCTTCAACACAGTCATTCCGAGTGATCGAGGTTAGTGCCTGTCAAAATATCGAGCGCAGTTTCAGACTTACATCAAGTCGTTCTCGTGACTTTAAAATAGATCAGATTTACTAGTAGGCTTCGTTAACTGCGGCAAAATCTCCCAATATCGCTTTGTGGGATGGAAGGAATTACGTCAAGTTCAGCGTTGATACATCCTACTGTGCCTTCTCAAAAGGATGTCCAAGTGCCTCGAGAGAAGGAAGCAAGTCGCCGTGGGTAGTTGGGCCTTTCACACCACCATTTGCTTCCAGGGCATCTCATCATCTCCTCAGAAACACACTACGATGAGTGCTTCTGGGTTCATTATCGTTGGCCTCGCACCTGTTTCTTCACAGCGAGAAGGATGGCGGGCGTTTCCGGAAGGGCAGGTTTTCATTGTACTAATGAACCAATAGAACCAGTCTCGACGCAAGGCACAGTGTTAGTGATGCATCCTTGCTGCATCTACGTCTTCCATGATTGATGTGAGCTACGAATTACGACGCTATAGGAAATCTTATTTCCCCAAGTGTCTCGTTTACCGCGATATGGATATACTGTGGCTCCGTTCCTCGCCTTCCGCAACATTTGGTGCCTAACGTGATCCAATAAAGTTCCTGTAATGTGTGCAGATATTAATTATTATGGCAAGATCGAAACGGAGATCAGTAGTCCTCGTGGGTTAAGGTGGGTCGTAAGACTTGCTGCACACATACATAATACAATCACATTGTTTCCAGTACATTGCTCAAGGGGCTGCGCCATAGGGGGTCGACCGAGTAGACTTTGTATGTCTGGTCGCTCTTATGCAATATTCTCAGCGAGCAAGCACAGAATACTGCATATTGGAAAGAGTTATGGTTTTTCAAATTCGATGCCCTGCTCATGAAATGTGCTTGGTCGAACGTGTGGGGTGCAACTCGGCGTCAGCATGGAACAAAGTTGTAAGCTCGATCCAGATGTTGGGAAAAGGCAGTGGAATGTGGCGTGGAGTTGAGAGCTCCACACTTCTTCTGTAACGTTGTCTCCATGCTGTCCGGACGCAGCCAGGACAGGCCGTTTTGGCAAACGTTATCCTACTGGCCAATGAGCACCTTCTCCAGAATGATGGCTTGATCGGAAGCAGATGATAAAAGATACATAATATACCTTGCGCACGAAACTTTATGAATTTAGGGTGCACCCTGAGGTACTTTTCTTTTTTTGATAGAGCCAGTAGCACGCATGATTGGCATGATAGAATCTTGCTGTTTCCAGTCACGAACGAAGACGGAGTGCGTCTCACTGTGTCCGGAACATCCCGGAACGGAGATCATGCAGGCGTTGCCCCGTCTGTCAGACTTTTCCGAACGCCTGCCTTCGACGGGGCCGAACAGACCAAGATGCGAGCGCAAGGTTTCATTGATCTTAAAGGACATGAGGGTCTGGACAACGGTCATAATTACTCAAGGTGAGGCTCTTGCGCAGGCGCTGCACACGGTCACGCAGCAATCTCCGCCGCGGCTCCTTACTCGGCAGACCCGGCATTTGGTTGGTAACACACAAACTAGAACCACACACGCTTACAACGGTCATATTTTTCTTTGTGCAGACTAAAGGGGCGACCCGGATTCCGGGCACAAGTGGAACCTCACAGAACACACGCATCACTGATCTGGGACCTGATATGTACCAGAAGGGTCTACACCGTGAGTATAGCCTTCCTTGGCCAAGTCTCGCTAACACGGGGCGTGTGTTTTCGGGGGTCTTGGGCGCCTGAAAAAGGGCCTAGCTTCTAGCCCAAATGGGAACCTGAGATCGTGGCTGGCGTAAATAGAAAGGCGGGATTCGATCAAAGATTGGACCTGAACGACAAGTTCGGAATCCTGCCCTGTCCTTGGAGATTCTTGGCTGGAGAAGTGATGATTGTGCTTTGCGTGAAGAAGTACACATGTGGGCGCTCGGTATTGGCCCAAGCGGTGTCGTGGCCGAACTCACCAGCTCCGCGAACCCAAGGAATCAACGTTAACGTTCACTCTGCATGTACGATCAGACTTAATTGCAAGTCGGTTTCCGTCTATCTCGCCATGCTGTTACTTGCTACCATACGCCATCAATCCCGCACTAGAAAAATCTGGCTCCTTAGCCAGAGCTTGTTCCGTACTTTGACATTCAACCCCAACTCGTCCAGTTTGATACTCGGCTGAAATCCTGCCGATCATTGACCTTCACAGAACGGGATCCGGTCCTCTCTCTTGACCTTGATACTCACCACCGACGTCCTTCCGGCACTTTTGTTGACATGCAAGGCTACAACCCAGGCCTCTATGGACAACACCATGCGGTGGCACACTACTCTGGCTCTGTGCATGACCATGGGTCCCTTTCCGAGTCAGACGACGAGGGTGGTTATTTAGTGTATCCTGAACAACACAAAATAGACCCCGAAGTCGATGGTACGTGCTCATTGAACCTTCGCCATGTCACGTTTCCTGCACTTCTTCCTAGACGATCCGAACGCTGCGCTGACTTCGCAGACGTTGAACGCCGATGGTACTCCTAAGCGACCCATGAATGCGTTCATGATATTCGCTCGCCGACGTCGACCACAGGTCGCCGCGGAGAATCAATCCATGCGTACGGGGGATGTGAGCAAGATTCTTAGTCGGGAGTGGAACGAAATGAGTTTGGTTAGCACTTCGCCTCTCTCACCTCCATCGTCGGCCGTCTGACCGTGATCACCCAGTCAGAAAAACAGTTTTACCTCGACCAAGCCAAGATCCTCAAAGAGAATTTCAATCAGAAGTACCCCGACTACGTTTACAAGAGAAGACCGAACAACAGTCGAAAACGCCGCAAGACTGATCCTACTCCGGCTCCCTCCTCTGGCCAGGCGTCCACCTCGGACCTCACAGACGAGTACGCCGGAAGCGCGGATTACAGTGATGTTTCGCCTGTCGAAGTGGCTGACATGGATGACCCTCGCCTCGGCGGGCAGGACGTTCGTTACGCAAGCTTACCGGCGGATCCTTCGGGCGAAACGTACTCATCCGCACAGTCGCGAGCATCCAGTTACCAGCCTCCCGACGTGCCCTTCCGTCCCCTTGGCGACACGCGAGTCTCTTATGTGTCTCGCACGGGCCGTGCCACGCCCGACACTGCCATAGGATCATCTGTCTCGTCCGTCGCTCGTGGATCTGACTCGCACGGTACAATTTACTACCATCCATACTTGTCTGCTCAACAACATCACCATGCGCAACCATCGTCTTACTTCCAGGAACCAGGTTCCACTGGCGAGGTGTGGACCCCCGCCAGAGATGATCAAAGTCGGGCTCAGATCCAGCCATGGTCTCAAAACAGCCAAGCCGTGGATGACAGGCACCGTGGGTATCCTCAGGTTGGGTCGTCGCATGCCTGGACCAATACCGGTGCATCAGAGGGAATACCTTCATCCAGTTCCGTCACGGCATCGACGGCTACGTTCAATTTCCAAACACTCAATTCACCATTCTATCCAGCCCAGACCGGTGCTCAGGAAGTCTTCCCGCCGTCTTCTGTGCCGCCCATCTCCGTTCAGTCCCAACATTATGGCGCGGTCGCGTCGACTTCAGGGAACCCCGTTTCAGGACGTTCTTATTCATCACTGCAACAAGCATTCAGTTCCACTGCATCTTCCACCGTCGGCTCATACCAGCCACAGGCGAGGACCATTCCCCTCAGCCACCCTTCCGGCCAACCCGTGTCTCCATACCCTCAAACGCAATCCACGAACACATCACCCTCTGCTGGATCAGGGGGAGAGTCGTCGCAGGTGCGCTACTGGAGGGAGAGATAATGCATCTAAAAAGAGAACAATGTCATCGTCATATAGATTCTTGGGACTAAACACGCCATACGCTCGATTCCCACAGAACAGTCCATGATTTTTTTTTGGTTTTTCCTTTTCCTTACGCCATAATCACGTCGTCGCATTATCATCGCTGTTGTTGTGTTTGTCTGCCCTGCAATTGTATTTTATCATCACCGACTAATCTTGTGTCATGATCCTATTGTAGCCGTTTGTGCTTCACGGAGTTGCGTTTTTTTTTTTATACATGAGTCCGATCGTAGCTGAAGCGTTAACTTTCCAATCGAGGCGGTCCGTGCCAGAGATCACGACCTTCCGAGTTTGAATTCGGCAGAACCGCAATGTCTGGCCACTTCAACGCTGGACATGGTTTCTGGCACCATGGATATGGCAAAGGCCGGGGGGAGCATCACAATGGACGACTCCCCCTCCCCTCTATCGCCCGCGTCCCTTGAGGTTCGAGACCCATCATATCACTTCTTTCGCCTCATCACCCAAAAAGATTAAAAGGTTGCGGCTTGTGTGGTGATGCATGGCCATGTAGCCCGTGTATCGGTGACGAGCGTGCCCACACAGCGGTGGGCCCCAAAGGGCCCCGAACCCTACGTGGCCGACACGAGGATAGAGGACGGCGTGCGTTCCGACCGCCAAGAGCACAACGCCGCGGCAACAACAGCACACAGCACACACGCCTAGGGAACCCTTGTGGGGGGAGACATGGAAACGGGAAGCTCTCTCGGGGCGACAATATCGGGTCTCTTTGTTATTTCACGACAAGAGTGTCGTCCGTTTGTGCGGATGTCCGCGGCTAACAAGGACGCGTTTAGTTTCAAGACAAGAATAAAGTCAGGGATCCGTGACACGCACGCACGCCCGTCAACCGTTCACGCTTCTATACCGTTGATCGGGGAGAGGGGGAACATACTAGTCGACAGCCCGAGGGCAGTCGACAATGAGAGACTCTTATGGGAATCATGATGATCCGGGTCTGCGCGCGTCATGGTTAGGTGCCTTCATCGTTCCATATAGAAGATGCGTGCCGTCGGACAGTGGTGTTGTATATTGTTCACCTCCGCGGTAGATCCGGACGAGAAAAGCGTGGACCCAGCCGACCTGTGGGGACACAAGGGTGAGCGATGCGATGTTCGACACGAACAAAACTAGTCCATACTTTTTTTTTTTCGCTCTCGATTGATCCGAAGAAGGGGCCCTTTGGATCACAGGTAAAATCACTGATAGTAGATGGGTATCTCATCAGCTGTTACCAAACAGCGACGCCACAATCAGAGCCCCCCAAGTGTCAGGAGGGTCGGCACACCGAGCTGGCCGGACGACAATCTGGTTATTTCTTTGAATCTTTCTGCCAAGGCTCGGAATGCGCCACGATCATTCAGGTCGTGTGTGATAGGGTTCAGAGGCTTGCAGTTGAGAGATGACGAGAGGGATATTGCATCGCTTTTACGACTCTGGATTATATCGGGTCATGGCGTCTACAATTTAATAACATGAGACAATCGAACGAGGCCATGTGCGTTAGGATGACATCTACCTTGCAAAGCGAGGGACGAGGGCCGAGGACAAGTAGGTGCATACGTCCTTCAGACAGCTGAGATGACTGACAGGTGGGAGAGTGGCAGGCTGGGTGAAGGGGAAAGGAGGCCGTGACTACCCTCTGTTCGCGGGCAATCCCGTTTCTGAATCAACAGATCAAACACCTGTCGCGCAGGAATCATTTCATGAGTCAGCGTGGGTCACGAGAGAGCACTAAAGGGTCAAAAGTCATGAGGCCTTCCATGTGCGGACAATTCAATGATTGTTCAGCACTCTCGGCCGTTCGCTGGAGCAACAAGAATGGGGGGGAAAAAAATCAAAATTGATATTGTCATTTCTGAGCTTGAACCCAAACCGTGAGATGGGCGGTCATACTGAATGTTGCGAAAATTTCTACCGTAAAATTCCCAACAGATAATACCGTGACAGATACCGCGTGGTAGAGTACGGGCGTCGGGCAATATCCTGCGCCGGTAGCGTGGCATACGTCTCCTAGAACAAGGTTTGAAGTTTGGAGAAACATATGGGCAGGCGCACCTTACAACCGACCGAATTGTGTCAATGAAGGTATAAGCAATTCAATCGCTACGAGCCTACGGCACTTTTCCGCAAGTTACCGATGGCATAGCGTCAGATACGACGATTGCCGGGCGAGGCCGGTCGGGACTCAATGACAATCCACTTTCCAGAGACCAAAGAAAACTGGACCTAACTCCGACGGCCTCGGAAGTTGTCTTCTTGGATGACCTCAATCTGAATAGACCTCATGGTTTCGAAACTCATGTGCAGGGCTGTCGAAACCAGTCAACTGCGAAACCAATTCCCTGTGTTAGACTCAGGACAAATTACGGCAGGAACATGGCTATGTTTTGTGTGTAGAGGGTCGGCTGCACTGCCAAACAAAAAGAGCAAAAAGAGGCTAGTACATGGCATTCAGTCAGAAAAAAAAATGGAGATGCGGAAGGGATGACACTCACATTATAAGCCAGTGGGGAATGTGAGGCCGAACTGACACGCCACCCCTGACCCAGCTATGCAGGTACTATGAGATCACCCCATGTCCTAGCCATAAACACTCCGGCCGCGAATACGCCCACTGCCGTGAATATACTGACGTTCCCGATAAGCTTTTCTGGTGCAAGTACTTCCTCTCGGATGAACCGGGAGTACGCGGACTCGTTGGGGTCATTGAGCGCGCGTCGGGGTGGAGGTGGGCCGAACATGGCTGCGTTTGGAGGAGGTGCGCGGCGTGACATTTGAACGGTCTAAAGACTTTTTGTAGTTGCTTGAACTTGGATGCGCAGCGTGTGACTGTAGAAGAAAATGGATTAATCGGCAAAAGTCTACTAGTTGTACGCCGGGATTTGCCGAGAATGCCAATCGCCGGGACCATAAGTAATGTACTACTACTACTAAGTAAAGGAATACTAACTCTTTTGTTATTAGTCAGTCGGTGAGTCGATCGATTGCTATTGAATGAGCCCCACTGCGCATTGCGTCATAGCGCACTGGGGAGTAGTAAAATCAGCTTGTAAGCCCCTCTACTTTGACCTTGTTCTCATGATGTTCGCTCGTGCACTAATTTTCGCTTTCATTCCCTTTGTGCGCGCATGGGGTAACCTCACTGGCCTTTACCAGGCTCTCTATGCGTCTGGTCTTGACCAATTTGCCAATGCTACAACGTACCTGAATAGTACCCCTGCTGGCCAACAGGTACTGGTCCAACTGTCCGAAGGCAACAAAACTATCTTTGCCCCCTCAGACAGCGCCTGTATGTATCGCTCTGAAAGATGCACGACGTCTTTCTTACGAGCTTCTTGATAGGGTCTAGCCTGAACTCTACCGCTCTCAATGAGACCGCTCTGGCTGATATCATCTCCTATCACATAGTCTCTGGAAACTTTGTCAACCAGACAGAGACGTACCCCAATGAGACAGTTGGTCGCACGCTCCTCAAGAACCCCAACCTTGTGATGCTCGGAGGAAACCAGACCCAAGCGCTCGTCTGGTCCAAGACAGGCAACGAGTCCTATTTCGTCATCAATAATGGGTAATTCTTCCCCTCTCCATGTTGTAACATCTCATTCGCCCGATCCAGGACAAACGTCACGGTGACAAACACGACAACTTACAACGACAGCGCAATCTTAGCGGTCAATTCCTTGCTGAACATCCCGCCCAATATTTCTAGTGTCTTGAAGAATCCATCATATAATACATCATCTCTCGCAACACTTTTGCAGTCTGCCACTCTCCCAAACGGTACTTCTATCCTGGATGTATTGGATTCCGCCCACGGAATCACCGTGTTTGCACCGAACAATGCAGGTATACAGGCGGCGCGAGGCGCTCTGTCCGGTATTTCGAAGAACTCCACAGCGCTTCTGAACGTTGTCTCAAATCATGTTCGTCGTCCTCTTTCGTGCCATCAGTCCATGGAAAAGTGATTCGCATCGAACAGGTCATCAACGGAACAGCGGTTTACGCCAACAAATTATCTAATTCGAGCGATCTAGTTTCGGCAGCTGGTCAAAATTACACTTTCAATTCTAATTCTACAGGCCAGTTTGTTTCCGTCGGAGGATATAATCCAGTACAAATCGTGGAGTCGAACGTGTTAACGTCGAATGGCGTCGTCCACATCGTTAATGGTGTGATGCTTGACATTAATTCAAATGCTGCAGCTGCTAGCTCTGCGTGAGCGTCGCTTTCAAGATCGTCGCGTGTTTCGACCACTCATTGCATGACGACAGATATGCTTCAGCGACATCTGTGTTAGCTCAAGGTAGCTTGGCCAGTTCTCTAGCTGCCGCCTCTACTTTTACTTCTACCTCCACCTCTTCCGAGACCTCCACTTTAACCTCCGCTTCTACTACTTCGACGTCAACGTCGACTTCGACTTCGACTCCAACCCCAACGTCTGGAGGAATGGCAAAGAGTGGAGCCAACAATTGGAGGATGGGGGCTCTTGTGGGCGTGATCGTTGGCGCTGGGCATCTTGTTTGATTTCCTCGTGATCTTTCGCTGCTTGCTCGTGGTCTGATAGTGTATCAATATTTCCTCTGTATCAATAGTATTGCGAACAAAAGGCGGTGTAATCATATCTGATAAGATAGTACGCGGGACAAATAGGTGCCGCTGCTGTGTAACCAGTGGACAGCAACAACAACAGATCTTCAGACTTGTGCACCTTCCAACAACAGGCCGTTCGACGGCAACTCTGACTTTCCTTATTTCCGGCTGCCTCTCCCTTTTCGAGGATTCTTCGCATAATCTCTGTATCATCCTAACATGAAGCATTTATCATTGAAAGACGCGCTTTTGCCCCAGCCACCCAGCTTTGTGAAGAAGCAGTTGTATGAGATACATGAAGTTCTAGGAACTGGGACATTCGGTAAAGTTGTGGTAAGTCATGCAATACCACCCGTGCAACCGTGTTCATGTCCGGGGTCGTGGGGATGGCCCTGGGCCATTTTTCTAACTAAATCCCACCATTGACGCTCATTTTTCTGTTCCCATAGAAAGCAACATGGCATGTCCCAGCAGACCAGCTCGATATAGCCCTCCAGGGTGCACCAGCATCGTCCACTCCGAGTCCTGTTGAGCCTCAGGGCCCCTCGACGATCCCTCTTTTCAGCGCAGCCTTGCATCGTACTCCGGGCTTCTCTTCACCGAGCTTGCGCGCTGTAATCACGAAGGATGTCGCTCTCAAGGTGATCACAAAGAAGAAAGTCAAGGGAAACGAAGAGGCCGTGTGGGGCGAAATGGAGGTCTTGAAAGGTCTCGATCACCCAAACATTGTTCGTCTTTTTCTGTTTCTCTCGCTGAAACACATGAATGGGTTGTCAAACCGTCCCGTTTAGGTAAAATTCTACGACTGGTTCGAGTCCAGGAGTAAATACTATCTCTCTTTCGAGCTTGCCACTGGTGGCGAGCTGTTTGAACGGATATTGCAGAGAGGAAAGTTCACCGAGAAGGATGCGGTGTCTGTCATTCGGTCCGCTGTCTCGGTTTCATGTGGGTCATAATTTCGGACTTACCTGTCACATCAAGGTCCGTGTTGTCAGGAGTGAAGTACCTCCATGAGCACGACATCGTCCACCGTGACCTCAAGTAGGCCCATTTACGATTCTGCTTGCCAGGTTCTTATAACGTGCCATCGTAGGCCTGAAAACATCCTCTACCGAACAAAGGACCCGAACAGTGATATCGTCATTGCCGATTTCGGCATGTATGTTGATAGCCTTTCTGCCAAGACCGACAACTCATCAACTTCGAATACATTATAGCGCTAAACATTTGCACTCTCCAGAGGAGCAACTGCACTCGCTGGCGGGCAGCTTCGGTTATGTAGCACCCGAAGTTTTGAATAAGACCGGACATGGCAAAGCTGTTGATGTATGGTCGACGGGGTACGCCTTGCACTATCACCGGCACAGCATGGGTGCTGATACTTTGACGTCACGCAGTGTAATCACCTATGTCTTGCTGTGTGGCTATTCACCTTTCAGAGCGGAAGATATGAAAGATATGGTCAGGGAGACTACGGAAGCGAGAATCGAGTTTCATGAGCGCTATTGGTGCAAGATATCCGATGAAGGTGAAGTCGGTCTCTTCATACCAACTCCTCTTCGTTACTGACAAGTTTTTAGCCAAAATCTTTATCAAACTCGTGCTCAACCCAGATCCGACTCTGCGACCGACAGCGCTTGAAGCTTACAACAATCACGTGAGCCGTGTTTCACTCGCCCAAGAGGGGATTTACTTACACATCACATGGGAATGTGTAGTGGTTGACAGCGCACGAGGCATCGACAGAGCATGACGTCGGCGCAGGCTTGCGCGAACACTTCGATGCTAAGAAACGGTGGCGTTCCGTCATTGCTTCTGCGCGCGCCGTGCATCGCTTTGGCAAGCACTCTAGAGCGTCGAGCGCGTCAAGCTCTGGCAGTGGAGGGTGGGGAAGGGACCACATTCATTCCGAAGCTGAATTTATCAGCAGTGAAGCACCTTCTCACGACGACAGTCCAAGCGACGCATCAGAGTCATTCACGAAACTGAGTCTCGCGAGCTCAGATCCGGGAACAAACGATAATGTCAAGGTTATTGGACCCGATGAAGGTATTCAAGAGGAAAAGGGTAAGGAGGAAGACCTTTGTTCCGCTGACGATGCCTTGACTGGAGGCAGTGGCTTTTTGAAGGAGGCGGCTGACGAAGGCTCGCCGTACGCGACCACTTTGGGTGAAGTGGGGACGGGCTTGAGCGAGCAAAGGACGGTAACAGCGTCTAGCAAAGAGCCTTCGGTTGATCCTGTGGACCGGCGTGCCTCTCAAAGTGTCGAATCAGATCTATCAGAATTGAAGATGCCAGGATCGTTTCATGTGACGAAGACCGAGACGGAGAGGAGTCGCACCTGGTCGGAGGCGCTTAGAAAGTTTGGTTTGTTTATTTAAG
>JBBPTB010000622.1:0-16830 GCA_038093875.1 Boletus tylopilopsis | reverse complement strand
TGGGGCTCGAAAGCGGGAAATGGTGTGGGGGGTAAGACCTACTGTTGGGAAACAGGGTCTAGGGGAAAGTTAGTTCTTTTGTTACACTTACCGCGTTGAGTCGTCTCCTGGGACGTGGAGTCAATGGAGGGCAAAGTAATAAGTGAAAGTGGAAGCAAGGGAAAAGAGCAAAGCGAGTATGCCAAGTAGTAGGAGGCCCGTTTGATAAGGCGACAGCTTGGGCAAGCACAAGCTGACGCTGCCTTCCGCACTCTCGTAAGAGCCTATTGGAAAGGCAAGTGGTCCCAGTTCCACTCGGATACAGTCGAGGCAAGTCAAGCCTTCATCTGGAACAAATGAAGGGAGAGTTCTGTCGAGAGGAGCTGAGAACAACACAGTGAATTGCATAGAACTAACTTGGGGTGTCTACTACAGAGACATGGGTTTATATACTAACGAAGACGGTGCACGGACCGTCGGGTGAACAAGGGCATCGCTAGCGACGGTGAGAAGATCTATGGATCAAGGAGCTCCGCTGTCAGGAAGAGCGGAAGGAAAGGGATCAACGGAGCGACAAGTGAAACACTACCATGGTGACCCTACGAGTCCGGAATGACTCATGGTCATACATACTCGGGATTGGGTGGATATGGGGAAAACATCAGATGGGACCGGATGTCCCATCGTGAGGAGAAGACGAGTCCAATGACAAGAAAGAAAATGAACCAGTACCATGCAATCCGTAACAATGAAAGCATGGCAAGCCATGCCAGTGGTTGCCAAATAATCCCAAATAGGTAGTACACGGGATGTCCCTCTCATCCACTGCACTTCTATCTCATGAAGCCTTCTTCATGTCCAAGATGGACCATCTTCACCTAGATCAGCATGCTCAGCTAGCCCACAGTAATATCATGTCAAAGTATGCCAGAAATATTCTCCTTGGGGCAGGAAGCAACATAGTATGAAGTCACTTTCTGATAGTCATATTATAGCGGGTTCTTATTCGAGGCCACAGTCGGGTTGGATGTCAAGTCTCGATGAAACGGGGTAGTAGTGCTGGTATGGTACAGGATGTATGTAGCACTTTCGGGACAATGACATGGACAAGCTGTTCGGCGGGTGAGGGCACCATCTTTCTCGATATACTCTCGATACTCCGACAACGTCGTAGCACCAATGCATTGGAATTGACCACGGGCGAGTTCAGGCTTGAGTAAATTTGGCCGCATCCCTACATGCAAAAGGTTGAATGTCTACGCATGAAAAGAGTAACAATGCACACATTCCAGACTGGCTACCTTGCCCCTTTCCCACAGAGAGAAAATGGATTTCGTCAATGAAGAGGATGACGGGGTTCCCAGTCTCCGGACTGTTCTTGACATCTTGTACACGACATCAGCGAGAACAACAACATGAACGAAACGAACACGATGCTAATCACCGTTGATCACTCCTTTGACGCGCTAAGAATTGGAAACAATCAAATTAGAGCTGTGGTAGCGTCGAACTTGGGCTCACCTCCTCATATTCGCCCTTTCCAGCTCCGGCAAAGAGTGCTCCCAAGTCCAAGTTGTATAAGGTACCCCTGAGAGGGTTGTGGACCTGCTGAAGAGCGACTCGGTGGGAGAGACCTTCGACCACAGCTGTTTTCCCGGCTCCTGGTTCGCCTGTAAGACATGAAACCTTTGAATGTACAAAGGCAAATTCATTCTTACCGATGAGGATGGCCGAGTTTCTGGTGCTGCGAAAGAGCAGGATCAGCAAGGTTATTGACCAAGAAATCATCCAGACGAACCGGCGACATAAAATTTGCATTAAACGCCGGATCTTCTCGTCCTAGAGAGAAGTGGATCGTTAAGTCTAGTCAAATATTTCCTGGGGCGAGAACACCCACCCTGCCAATTGTTTCATCCAGCTTGTTGTTGCGTGCCAAAGCCAGCATATCGGTCGCGAACCTACTCCAAGGTCCATATCGACAACGCGAATGCGCAGCATAGAGGACACTGACCGCTCAAGATAAGGGAAGCCACTGTCGTCCCTGCTGGTCAGTGTCGTCCGCCATTGGGGGGAGGGTCAGAGACTGTCAACATCGAATACCTGGGTTATATGTCGTAAGATGCACACAACAACGGAAACGAGTGACTGTACGGCTTGCAGCATACGAAGCGCAAATAGCGAGTGCAAAATTTGAAGGTGACGAGTCGCTGGCTCTTGGAGAAATGGTGTCCACTCTTTATATTGATTTGCGGTATCGACCGAGTCCTTATCTAGCCTCGGGCCAGTCGAGTGCTCCCCTGGGTGGCCCCGAGTTGCCTTTGAAGAGCAATCCATGCTGCAGGGCATGGTCAAGAAGCATCATGAACGTGGAAGCGCAATGAAGGTGAGATGATGCTTGCATTCGTATGTGGGACGCATGTTGCGGATGTGACCATCACCTTGCATGGTTAATCAGCCCCGGATGAACGTATGTAGTAAGAGACTTGGCATGCCTATTGTCTCCGTGATAACAACATCTTGTGGACTGATTGGCGTTATCTTTAAATAATTGGAGTTAGAGAAGGGCAATTGAGCACGCATTGTTGCAGAACTTACCCAAATTTCCCGTAGTGGTTTTTGGGACTCTTGACCGACACCTTGTAAGAATACGACCAGCATGAAAAGGACGTCCACCTGGGAACAATTTTCAGGGAGGTCCAACCCGTAGTGAAGAAAATATTATACTAGTGAGAACGTGGTGCTGACATGGCAAGAACCAAGTGACGCCGCCACACAAGTTACTTATCCTTGCGTGCTGAAGCTGAATGGCAGTGAAAAGTTCGAGCGAAAAGGGCTAATATGTGGCTGTGCTCTTTTCACCTCATCGACGTACGCTCATCCGTTTCACCACCATGCATACTTCGACGCCATACATACACTTACAGGTGACTAGGGCCTTCTTGCACTGTTGAGGGGCACGCCCACCACTCAAAACACCTGCACGCTCGAGGCAAGGATGAGGACGAGAGTATGGTCCATCTTGTGGGTATCTCGTCATGGCGTGATGTGGAGAACCAAGTGGAACTCACGACACCAATGGCACGGCATGGCAGATTTTATTGCATCAACCACCAATGCTCCAATTCCCGCTTTTCTACCCGAGCAACCAACACGCCATCTCGCTCAACACCCTTTATGCGCTGACCGAACCCCGGGTACCCTCGCACTGCGCTGCAAACAAGGCGAAGAGGATGAACGTCAAGCGTATCATTGCGTCCTTGTGGCGATGCCAGGGACCATGAAGTTGTGGAGGAGGGTCGGGTCAAGGCGTTTAAGTGGACGGGGTCGAACGCATACATGGCGATGTGCGAGCCCGAGTCCACCTCGTTCGATGCACGCTGGTAAGTCGCGTGATTGTTTCTCCTGGTGATTGTCTACTGAGTATAGATGACTTCACAGCTCGACTTTGGCGCATTCGTGTCCGTGCCACCCTCCCATAAAAGCACACATTAATGTACGCCCCCTGTTCTCCTCGACGCGCTACATACCCCTCACAGACACTCCTAGCTTCGCAGGTGACCATGCCGACGAAAAACTTGTGTTGATCAATCTGATCAGTTCTGCACGCGCCACGCATACACGCACAAGGCAAGGCCAAGCCGAGAGGGTTACTGTGGGGCGCGTCAACCGAGGACATGGCTAGTCCCGTACGTGTTCGTGTCGAGTACTAACGTAACTGACTGATTTTACTTGACCAGCGAACGGTTGGAACAGATTCGACCATACCCGCCTCCCGATCCTGGATGCTCCTCTACTCGGTCGACTGGAAGCAATGAACATCAAGAAGACGCGGAAACAAGAACTGAACCTGGGCACGAGGGGTACGACCATAGTGTCGGGCAACGCTGAGGTGCTTCCTCGTCTTTCCCACATATGTTAGCCCCTTCCTGCGAACCATGACCAGATGCTAATTATCATACGTCACGCAGGGCTAAGTCTAAATATGAAACGTGCATTCGACGGTGAAAGTGACGCGCTAATGGACCCCCCTCACAGATGCCATCGCCGTACTGAACCTTGCCATCTCTAATGACGACATCGAATGTAGGACGCTCTTGGACTCAACAGCAAATTGACGAGACGGACCAATCCTCACGCCCGAAGATGGGGACCCCATAACTCCATCTACGATCTGAGATTGATCGTGTGGCGAGGGGATCAAGGAACCAGGTGGCGAGGCATTGCGATGGAGTACTATATTTTACAGAAATTCTAGCTTGTACAAACCATATTTCCTACAAATGAAACTGGATCTGATTTCCATCAACTCTAGCATTTTGAAACCCACCCGAAGACGATGACCTTTGGGAGCGATGCACCGCGCTCGCTCGGTTACCTGCCTCGCCCATCTCTATGTTCACGCTTGTGCATCTCGTCTGGAACGACCAAGTGATGGTATTGACCGAGTTCGAACTTGCGCGGGACCTTAGCAAGAGGACGATCCGGGACAAGAAAAGCACGCGTTTGTGTCCAGGTTGCCCACGGAGATCTGGAACGGGCTCCATGTCACGGTCGAGACGCTCAACGCGCCGGATGTGCCGCCGTACGAAGACAGGGGTCTCGTCGAGCATGGCCGAAGGGACGGCTAACGGGGATCGGGTCGCTCGAGTTGGAACGCCGTTATTGGGCAAGGAGAGGATCAGGGGATTGATGAGATGAACAAACCGATATCGCGTTCACTGCAGCGACCTACGTACATCCGTGCATAAATGTTGCTATGTACGATACCAGGAGTACTACAGCTTCAAATAGCTGTAAGGCAGGTTTCGCCATACATCGGGTGTGGGAAAACCCATAAGGAGCTCGCCAACACATGACTGATTCATCATTCATCCTATGGATGAACTCACGCTCACTTGTTGGATCCGTTCTGAGGATCCTGAAGCATACTTCTGCGTCAAGATCTCCAAGACGGATACCGTCTTGGATCTTCAAAAGGCCATCAAGAATGAGAAACCAGCGACTTTTTCCAATGTCGACGCAGACACTCTCGCTCTTTACAAGCCCAAGACTGCTGTATCAATACCTTATGAAGAGCATCTCGGAAAACTCATCCTCTCCACGGATGGGGAGCTCTTGCGGAAGAGAAATAAGTTGTCCACAATTTTCCTGGAACCACCACCCGAGGACGACATCCATATCATAGTGGGTATGTAGCTGAAGCGAGCCAAGCTGGCCCCAACAATTGATTCTACTTCTTCAGATGCGCCATCAACGATCGTCTGTTGGTTACAAGGAGTTAATCTCAAAGAGTATTTTCAAGTTTCAATCCAACCGGGTGAAGGCATCGACCGACTTATACCCCGCATCAAGGACGCACAACCTCAACTGAGCAACGTAGCCAATCACCTGATACGCCTATACAAGATATCGGGAGATGAGGAAGAACTTCGAGAGTGTCTTAACAAGACCAGTGGTGGTGAACGACTCGAAGAGCGTATCTTAGCACGCAATTTCCTGAATGTGCCCGTTCTCGATCCTCTGCGTGTTGTTGTCAAGACTGGAGAAAACCAGAGCCCGACCTTTGGTGAGTGTTTCTCGCATCTCTTTTCTGGCTCAGAATATTTGATGAATATGCTTCCTGAAGTTCAAGAACCAATTTCTGATGTCGACCGTGTACGAGAATACCACGAAATCTATCTTAAAGTGAAGGATTGGGGAAAGCTGGAAGAGTCCAACATCCACAGGAACAATATAACGGAAGCGGGAAACATGACTATTCCGGTCTTTGTTACCACTTTTGAGCAGAAATTGCTCCGGAAGCCACGTCTAGTTTATCCCTTCGATGTGCGCTGTGTTCTTGATTTGTTCGTCTGCCATTTGATTTTGACCGTCAGTGTAGGCACGAATGGGCATTTCCGAAGAATATTTTGAGCCTTACCAGACCTCGACCGCCGAGGACTCTCAGGAGGCAATACGGCGTGCTGACCTATTGGAGGTGACGCATACCATATATCACATTATGCCTTACGAGTGGAACCTTGCTTGGCACCAGAAGTCCTTAAAGGAACCCATTATGGCCTCGGTCTTCTTCGACCCGTTCCTTTGGGTAAAGGACAGAAAGAATATCGCTGGGAGGTAAGTGTACCGTTCCTTGGCCCCCTCCATACTCATGGTCTGTGTAGCGATGACTCTTGGCCTATCGATGTTATTGTGAAACGTGATGATCCCAGTGATGATCAGCGACGCAGGTATCGACCTCGTAGTGACTTTCTCATCACAAACTCCTCTCTTCCTCGACTGCTCGTGGAGGTTAACTCCACTTCACCGGGTTTATGGCCTATGGATCTTATCCGGATGCTCACGACGGGGGCTTTTATCGTTCGTTTCGCGAACAACTTCGTGAGCAGGTTCAAACAGGCGAAGGATTTCGTCCTCTGTGCCTTCTATATTTCAGACCGTGGTATCGCCACTCGCTATATCTTATTCCAGGTCCCGGATAATAAAACGGTATGTTGTACTTTGTAATGTATAGACGACTCGGAGGCTCACTCCTTTCAGGTTTATCGCAGAACCATGGAATTTCTGTTGAATGACCCGCCTGGTCGCGTTGAGTTCGCACGCCATTTGTACAACCTTCGTGCAGAATTACACCAAAGCAAAGACGAAACTGCGGAGGCTGCAGTTACGAAGCTTTGTGATGATGTCAAAGAACAGCAGCTGTGGTCATTCTTCAGCAAGCCCGAGGCTGGTTCCACTAGGAAGCGTAGGCGTACAGAAGGTAATGAAGATGGCCCTCCTCATGGAGGGGGTGGAAATGGCCACACCGCACAGCTTGGGGCCCATGGCTATGAGGTGGAACCGAAAGTCTTTGTGGATGACAGCGGCGGCGAATGGGAGTCACTTTTCAAGGTCCCGGAAACCCTTTTCACTTATTTGCCATGCTGATGCTCGACCTCAGACCCCGGATCATATTCTTACTGTGTATCGACCCACAAACCCAAACAAGTTGTTCATCGCGAAGAAAGTTCGGGAGGAATCGGACGAGCTCGAGATCTTGAAACTTCTCGATACTCTCCAACACAAGTCGGACCATGTCATCTCGTTGGTTGATTCGTTCGACGGATGGGCCATTGTACCCAAAATGGCCACCCTTAAGGGTTACCTTGATTTAAGGCCGAAAGTGTTTGAAAGCAAGGTTTCCCAAGTCTGTCTAGGTCTCATCAAGGGCGTCGCATTTCTTCACGGGCTCCGTATCGCTCACAGGGATATCAAGCCGGACAACCTTGTTGTGGACAAGAACTTCAACTTGAAAATTATCGACTTTGATATTGCAATCCGAGTAGATGATGAGGGTGAGGAGGTCGATGACCAGTGTGGAACACGATATTGGATGGCCCCCGAGGTCGAGAAGAAGCTAAGGCACAGTCCGATCAAGGCAGACCGATGGTCCTGTGGGCGGGTTCTTCTGTCCCTACTCGATGTGTTCGGCAAACAGGAGATGTCCCTGAGGGCATTTGTGAGGAACTTGATGGCACATGATCCCAAGCAGCGGCCATCATTGCTGGAATGGAATGGGTATTTGGCTCCACCGTTTTCGGACTCTGGGAAAATAGGGAACTCGGACGCAGGCAAGACTTCGCAGCGCCGTCAGGACCGAGCGGAAGGCGACGGAGAAATGACGAAGCCGAATGTGAAGAAGCAACGACTTGACTCAGGCCCAGATGGATTACGGGGTCATTATGGTCTGAGACTCATGGCTAAGGCCCCCGTCGAACTTGTGAAGTAGTCACTTCTTGTACTAACATGACGATCGTATGATTAGCAAGGCATCCTTCTGTAACACAATGTCGATGTCAATGAGTTTTCAGCATGTTTGCAGGTGAATGACTCCCGATCGCGGATCTCAGCTCCCTCGCGCCGCTTCCCTCATCATCTCGTCCCTCGGCTTTAATGACCTTCGTGCCGGATTACTCGACCCAGACTCTGTCCGTGGACGTCCACTCGACATGGACCAGTACACGAGGCTGTTCGGAACAGCGCGGATCCCAACGCAGGTGCGTACTTCGGTCAATCGATGGACAGAGATTGATCCGTGCGGATATAGAGGGGCTGCAGGTGATCATAAACGAATCCGCATCACATCGCCTCAGACGAGGACAATTCTGTGCATACGACAAGGTCCTTTCTCTCTCCCTCCATCATCACCACCGCACATGTATACACAATGGCTCACGTTCTTCCCGACCTCCCTTACCTTATGGTGCGCTCGAGCCTTACATCTCGAAGCAGATTATGACGCTCCACCATCAGAAGCACCACCAAGGATACCTCAATGGCCTCAACGCCGCAGAAACCAGCTATGTCAAGGCCAGCAAGCCCAAGGAACGCATCGCCCTCCAAGCTGCCATCAAGTTCAACGGTGGTAGTGAGTTCGAGTCCCTTACATTACGTCTACACCCCTTATCGCTATCGTCATCCATGATCGATCCATGACTGTTTCTCTCTGTCCTTGATTGTACCTGTACTCATTGCTACACCCCAGGGCACATCAACCACTCCCTCTTCTGGAAATGAAATACTTGGCACCTGCTAATATCAGCGCGATCAAGGATGGACTGTTGAAAACGGCCGCCGAGTTTACATAACACGACGGCCAGGATCCAGGGTTCTGGTTGGGGTTGGCTCGTACGTCGACCCCTTCTTTTTGTTGTGACGTCGACTGGATCGCTGAATTGAATATGGTCCAAGGCTACAATACCAAGACCAAGACGCTCGAGATCATGACGACGGCGAATCAAGACCCGTTCCTGTCGCACGTGCCCATCATTTTGATATTTGGGAGCGCTTTACTTGCAATATCTCAACGTGAAAGCCGACGTGCGTTTGTTCTTTTTCCTCGTGGTCGTGACGCACGGACAGGTGATTGACGTACGGCGATGCAGTATGTGACACCGAAAGCTTGAGACAGAAACCGGTCGTTGTTTGGGTGAGCACTTGAACCGAGTACGAATTATTCGTACTCGGCTAATATTTTATATTAGGGCCCTGACGTGCCTATATCTCCGACTCGCATCACATATTCTCCCTCAGAGGACCGCCTAGGCGAGGTATAATGGCGATCTGGAAAGCATGGCTCGTCGAAGAAAATGCAGAGTGGGAGGATGGGACGTTGAGGACGACCGGTGCGGGGAAGTTGCCGGAAGACTTGGATATACCTGCGTTACAAAAGCAAGAAGTACCGCGTTCATCTACAAGTTTACAACTCGAACAAATCCAAGTCTAGTCTAGCATTATATATCGTCCGTTTGGAAATACATTCGAAGTGATGTCCTTGGGATATATGTTCAGGGTCGCCACGGACGTCCGAACAGGTCGGTAGAGTTGGCGTCACGAGCTCACCACACGAGCGAGAGCGGATCACCACAAACCAGGCACAAACCAAAATTGAGTGGTCGCAGCATACGCGTCCCACCCCGAACCAAACAACTTTTGGAGTTCCTTGTCCTCGGCGATGGCGCGACTGATGGCGACAGCGATCGACCAGATCCACCACGCGACCCATAGTAACAACAATCCGATGGGTCCGAGGAAGCTGCATTCCACCGCCAAGCTCCCGGCGGTCAAATGGGAAAACGTGAGACCGGCGACGATGAACATGGAACCCATGTAAGCGGGGGTGACGAACGTAGTGGTAGCTTCCGGACGTCACCAGTTTGTGATCAGGAAGATTGCTGAGGTCAAAGGTGAAGAGTTGGCCGAGTTCTTGATAGCATTTGAGGCGGATGAGCATCCCAGCGATCGTCATGATCACACCAGCCACGAACAGGGGTGTGACCGTGTGCGACCGAGTGGCTGGACATATGGTCAAGTTCATGCCAGAGTATTTCCATGAAATGAACCAAACGGATGACGAGAAATCCAAGTATATCTGGCACACGTCCACTCGTCCACTGATGCAATGCAACTTTATGTAAGGAAGCTTGACACACACGGTGGCATGGGTACTGGCATCTCAGGTCATGCACCAGTGCAACATACGTTTCGGTAACCATTATAAAATTGGGAATCTTGTGATGAACTAGCTACTAGCAGTGAGTCTCTGGATACTTCGGGATGCGATTCACTCGGCGATGTGGTATTCGTCTCCCAGTCAAGATCCTGACTGTACAACTGCTATTCCCCTCACCTTCCATTCATTGGCCGTAAGAATCTCGTTGTTGCCAAGGCCATCTTCATAGACACGAGTGCTAAACTGGATCCATTTGTCGTTCTCCTTGAGTATGTAGTCTTGAAAGTGGTCGGTTGCCGAATCTTGTATTTGGCTAAAATGTCGGAGCGTGACAATGTCCGTATCTGAAATTTCCTTCCACTTCCCTTCCCTCCATTCCTCCAAAGCTTGGATGATCTGAGTCGTTTTGGTTATCAGCTTTCCATATATTATTGGAAAACACTTGCCAGTCTAACTGCAAGTCCGCTTTCCGCAGCACTAAAGCCAGTTGGCAGGGGAACATACAAGTTCGGTGGGGATGCGAATCCATGGCGAACAACCTTGAGTGTCCTGAGGAGCATCTCATCACCATAGAAGAGTTTATGCTCCAGTATGTCGTCAACAAGGGTGCGATTTTCCTCATTCGTCGCTTGCCGACCAACGCCGTAATAAATCATTACAAGCCGCCTAGCCGACTCCAAAGCAAGCCGAGCATGTTTGAGGGCAGAAAATGCATCCCGAGTTCGAATAGCCTCTAGAGTCTTTCCAGTTGGGGAACCAAGGCCATAGATCCAATGAAGTGTTTCACTCGCTGAGATATACACTTTCGCTCTCTCCGTAGACATCTGTAGTGCACGAGGGATTTGAAAGTTCCGTCCATAATGAACCGTGGATGTCTGCTTTGTGTGCTGACCTTGAAGATCCACTAGATCAGTCCTATTATCATCCAGTTGGAAGACATGGGGAACGAAAGTCTTGAGAACCAAGGTGATTGCATCGCGGAAAAACCGGACATCGAGGGAAACAGGAGATTTGGAGGTCCATCTCTTGATAGAGCGATTGACGCTACTACCTCCCCATTGGTAGACGTTCTTCTCACCACCCATACCCCCGGGTATTGAATGGACGAAAATATGGGTTGCGTGGAATGGTGTGTCAGACTGGAGATCTTTCAAGACCAACATGACCACCGGTCGAAAGATTCCGAGATAGAAAATAATGGGTTTCGCGAGAGGGGAGGGCAAGGCCCATAGACACTCTTGTACCACCTTGTCCTTTTGCTTGGCTTTAGGGTTCGCAAGGCAAACAGATTGACCGACGATAAAAAGATTTCTTATTTGGCCCGTTTTTTCGTCGTGGTGATATTGGAGTGCTGCGAGTTGGAAATCTCGTGGTGGTACACCGCAGGTCAATGTAATAGCACAGCAAAAGGCTGATAGTATGGTGTCGTCAAACTTGAGCCAGTTTTTGGCAGCTAGGTTGGAATTGGATGGTGGGCCAGGTCGGCGAAATGATTGCCGAAGGGTTTCATAAATGGCCGAGATTACTGGACTCAACAAAGTCCGGTTCTTCTCCTGAAGGAAGATTGAATCATTCTCGAATACCGAGTCTTCCAGCTGATCCCAGCGAAAGTCTTCATAGCACTGCTGGTGTGAGTCGGGAAGAGCATTCTTGATCCAAAGCGTCACCTTGGCTATCACATTTTGCGCAAGATTTCGGAGCAATTTGAAAGACAACGTTTGGATGCCTGCTACCGTATGCACCTCAATTCCAGTGGCCGAGAGGCAAAATCCAGAATACCGATGTTCTTGCTTAGCCGTTGGCCAGGCTATAAACCATGCGGCTTTGATATGCGTATACGGGGTAGCATACCCATCCGCATGATCCGACGCCATTGGTCGTACCCATTCAGCATTCTCCCGCAAAAGCCTAGTAACAAGTAAACACGTCAAGTTAGTAACCCTGCCTTTTGCTGTGCTTCATGAATTGAAGGTTTGCTCACCGCATGAAATTTCTCTCTGCATCCTCGGGCTCTGCAAAGTCGGGCCCAGCGAGTAGAGCCATGAGAGCTTCTGTACGAACAGTAAGTGTATGCTGCAGAGTTTGTGGTTAATCTTTTCTCACCTTGAGGATCCTTATCCACTTCTTCGAGAGAAGCATCTGCTTCGAGATTATCAGCAGCACTGGGGGCGTCATCTGCTACTTCTTCTTCGATTTCCTTCATCGTTCCCTCTGGTACTATATTATTGACGGAGTCGTCTTCCAATGGAGGGGTAGCCACGTGTATTGGGTGGTCGAGAATACAGGTTCTCCAATGCTCCTTTTGAAAGGGAGTGAATGGAATTCCCTCCCCTTCAAGTCTCGCGTCGTGAAGAAGAATAACGAAGAAAGTATGCTGCAGTGCCGCACATTCCCTTGTGAGAGCATTTGCATTTTGGAATGTGCCATCCGGCAAGATATTTCCTAGGAAAAGAGAATAATCCACGAGACAGGCCCAGCGTCGACCTGCTTTCAAAGCGTGCTTCACCAAGTGAACGAAAAGGACGTGGAGTAACTGAAGAAGGATTTTTGGGTCCCAGGTGTCGGAAGAAAAAATATAGGTATAGAGCGAGACTATAGCTTTTTTTTGTTCAACAGTAACAGACTGCCAGATAAGCCGAAGTGATTGGACTGTCTGAAAGATTGCACGTGTTTCTGGGGAACACTGTTCCGGGGTGCGACCGTCTCGCTGCACGACATGAGTGCACCATAAGACAAGGAATATGCTCTTTGCAATCACACGGGAATATACAGCAAAAGTGGGCTCTGCCAGTTGTCGTAGCTTCGCCTTAGTCCTATGTAAAGATCAGTGTGTGGTCCAGGCTTATATGGCCTACGTACCCTGCTGTAAGGGTCGTGATAACTTCCGGTCCACGTGAAAATGCGAATCGATTCCCGTCGAGCAAGTACCCAGGCAACAGTTGCTTGATAGCAAAAAGTGCACGACAAAGACGAGCCTCATCCCCATCAAAGAGATGAAGTTGACGTGACTGAGGCATAGATAAGATGAGCGATAGGCCAACGAGCGATAAATTCAGCTCTTTGAACTTGCTCGACCACCCAAGATCTTCAAGGAATGAAGTCGCAGGCTTATTATGGAAGGTCTTGCAAGTCACGGGCTGTTGGAACGGTAGAGGACCGGAACATGTTGGGGGAGCCCAGTCAAGGGGAAGTCTGATAGCGAGAAGAAAATCGGCATTGCTAGGATGGACTTTTCGGTAGGGGGTCATGATATACCGAGTGAGAAGGGCGCTCGGATCGAACATGACGTCTTTGTGCTTCTGTGCAAAATGCTTTTTCGGTGCGTCATGATTGTAACTTTTCCCTTTCTCAACCTTCTTGCACCCCCAGATGCAACCAGGTATGGGGCACACAAATCCCAGATACGGCGGAATACCAGGAATGGGCTGATCCATTTGGACTGGAAGAGGGGGGAAGGAAGCACCGTTGATGATGCCATGGGAGATCAGAATATGGGCTGCAATTGCCTTTCGATGTTTTTTGATGGCGGAGAATCTGGAATTTTGCGAGTCCGGCTTATGAATCTCCCAGGAAAGATGAGTTACGAAATCTTGAGGACGAACAATGACACAGCAAAGATTGCAAATGAAGCATGCTACTGTGGTCGAAGTATTGTTGCACGTAAAGTAGATATACTCCATCGAAAAAGCCTTGAGGAATCCACACGTGTCAGTCCGAGGCCAAGGGAAGCTTCCTTCAGAGTTTGATACATGAACGAGGGCGTGACAGGAAAAACGTCCTATCTTGATACCGTCCTTAGCATCCGCGTTCGCAATTTGGGGAGTATAGCTGAGGTTCACGGTTTTTGCTAGTCGCCTTCTTTTGTGGTTCCGAGTTTCTAAACATCTGTCATGGGTTTTTGCATTAAATTGACAAAGCTTCTGATAAATCACCGGCATAGTTATCCTCGTCATCGTTCGTGGAGCGAGTCAAGTCCTTAGATTCCAGGTCTTCATCGTCCGGATCATCATCCAAGTCGAGAACATCATTTCCATCTGAACCTGGTGTCAGAGCAATGAATAAAATATACGTATGATAATGTTGTCACCTTCGCTGCTTCCACCATTCAATTCAGTTTCTGAATGGCTGCGTTTGTGATACCGCGAAAAGCTTCGTACTGGTCGAAGTTCCACACCATCGAAAACTTCTTGGGGTCTGTTAAGTCGATTGTATCGCATTCAAGGAAGGAGAGAGTACCTCGAGGACGATGGGTCATTGAGGACCAGGTCTGAAATCTTCAACCTTCGGTTGTATGGGCTGTACAACCCCCTCGGCTATAGGTAGCCGCTGCAATTGATGTTAGCGGGTAAAACTTGTGGCATCGCTGCGTGCCGGGAAAAAAAATCTTTGCACTTACCGCTGCTCATTGTACTCAGCGCTGGTTAGACGAGGAGCTCTAACGTTAAAAATAGTTGCAGTAAATATTAATTTGATGTTCGGTATAGGTAATCATTAGGTGGGGATGGTTGGAGAGGTGAGCCAGCCAGCACTGACGATCATTGGTGCAGACTTCGTGTCTGACCTATAGCAGCACGTAACAAACGTCATAAATGAATGTTTTAATTCGCTTTACATACTGATGGCATCGGACTTACGGGCGTTGCTTCGAAGCGCACCACCAGGCACCTCTCTTCATCGTTGCTTCTGCCCCGAGACCCCCGAAGGTTGAGACTCCTACCATATCTCCGAGGCTTTATTGCACTCGTATGTAGCACTGATCCCTCGTCCTCGTGCTTAAAAATGGTTGGCGTGGCAAGTCCACGTGCCACCAGGAGGCCGACTCAGGATAATCACTGAGTACAAGTGCGGCAATGAGGCGTGACGCTAGCAGGTAGTTGGGGTGTTGGCAGAATCCCGCGTAGGCAGCCACCATGTACATCCAAACCAGATTATCGAGCGTCCACACACGGGATTCCACAAATGTGCTTACGATGTTGTTGTACGACCATTACTCTCTGAGTTTGAAGCCCAGTCTCAAGCATTTCAACCGCCTAATGATGTCTAGCAGCATATCCAACGGCCCAACATGAAGCATTGTGCGTGCAAAAATTCCATTGAAAAAAGAAGAAATGTCAGAGAATGTCAGGGGACGACATATGCATGTACTTCAAATAAACACTCACCATGCAGGCCAGATACGTGCGATAAGATATCCCTCAAATTCACCCTCTCAGACGCGCACACGTCCATGAGTGACCACTCGTCTGGCAACATGTCCTTCATCTGCGATTGCCACATCAATTCGTGCATCCCAGAGAGCAAGTAATTAAGTAACGTTCCGTCCCTCTGCAAAGTCGTCCATGCCAGGGGAGGCCTATTGCGGCCGCACAGAACGCCTTGGGCACAGAGGCCATGTGGAACAGGTCTGGAGAGGCGATCATCAGAAACCTAGGAGCGCACAGACGAGCACGCACATCTGGCATCATTCTATCCCCATCCTCGGTATCCCACGTATGCAACTCGGATCCGCCCTGTTTCGTCCCGGTGGCGACGGAGTGCCCGGTGATGTTTTCGAGCGCCAGTGCATCTTCGATGAACGTTGCCAGCTGCAGCGTGATCACATTCGAGCCCGAAGGTACATACTGTCAAGCGAAAGAGCGCCCTTGAAAGGGAGCAGGGAGTATATGTAGGATATGAATGGCCAGGTGATCAGCCGACAGCGACTGCGAGCACGTTGAAGACCGTGATGGTCGATGGTGCATGGGATTTATCCTCAAGATATTTGTATCGATGGAGCTGTCAGTTGGGTAATACGCGTGACGCCTGACAAGATGGCTTCAAGTGAGTACTTGACTCATAAACTACGCTGTACATATACTGACCTGACGTTCTACTTGGTGACGACCAGGCTGATCACAGTGGGTGATCACTAGCATCTGAAACACCATCCATTTTTATACAGTCGACCTTGAAAAGCTCATTCGCAATGGCAAAATTACCCCTACGCAGCATCATGCCATCCCAGGCGACAACACGCTCCGACGTCGACCACGACCAGTCCAACGACAAGAACGACGTAGCTCGCAAGAAGAAGACGACGAAGTGACGCAAAGTCAACCACGTATGTCTTTATTGCCGTCGCAGCCACTCAGCGGCCCATGCCAGCGTTGGTGCGTGCGATCTCACATCGTTAGTTCCCCTCACATTCCGGCTTACAGCATCAAGCGCGAAATCGGCCCTCTGTGCCACGACAAGCAGCGTCTGTTCAAGACCAAGCAGGAGACGGAGCGGTAGTAGCGAAACCTCGAGGATCATCCCCTGTACGCGATCCAACCTCCGTGTCAATGCTTTCACGAGTCTCGACTGAACCCTCTCCCACCACAGAACCCGTGTATGGTGGCACTTTGCTACCCCAGTCGTCAAGCTCGTCGCCCTGGTCGATGAATGTGCCCCAGAACGCTTTTCTGTACCAGCCAGAAACCCTCGGCAACGAATTTCCGGCCCCGACGTGCGTGCGTGCACTCGGTTTCTGTTGTCTGCTCATTGACGTGACCCCGTCGTGCTCTCAGCGACTTTTTAGAGACCCTCGACAACGGATCTTTCTTCGCCTCGGACCGTGATGCTCTCATTCATGGCGGCCGCACCGTACTCAGACCCGACATCAGATAGCGTTGCAAACACGACGTACGTCACGCAAACGACTACCGAACCCATGCACATGACGACTACCAATTCACATGCGGCGCTACCACCCGAAGAGCCCATGCCCCCGCTACTCCCGTCCGAGTCCGCCAACCAAGACCGAAAAGTTCCTGCGCACCACGGCGGACCAGGAGTCTGGGTCGAGAGACAAGCACTTGAACCACATCATTCGGAGCAAG
>JBBPTB010000621.1:0-16871 GCA_038093875.1 Boletus tylopilopsis | reverse complement strand
TGCGCAGGATGTGGCAGGGTGCACACGGGGGGAGGGAGGGGTGTCGGTGAGGGCGTCGTCGTCGTCATCTTGAAGGAGGCAGGCTGATGATGGCAAGAATGTAACAAGGTCACATGTCGCACCACTGAAGTTATTGCCAAGATCGACCTATCTAAGTCCAACCAACAACACAACTTGTTATTCAGTCATCCACCGCTCAGATCGCGGTGACATAGCCAGAGTAATACCATCGTAGGATTCGCTGACGAATGAAAAACAAAGGATTCTCTTCAGGATATCCGTGAACACGCTAATGGATCAATAAGACGACTATGATAGCCCAGGAACCTGATCCCGTTGCTATTTCGAGTGCGAAGTTTCCGAACGCAGCTCCGCGTCCACTGTTGCAAACGAACCAAAGTTACCGGACGGATCAGTCTACAAGATTCGTCGCTCCAGAGTGTCGCCAACACTCTGCCTCTCTCCCAGATTCTCGCTGAGACAACGTGAATCCCTTTGCAAACTTGTTCTTGGCTGTGCTCGCTCTGTGGCCGTCTTGGGACGCTAGAAGGGTCTTTCAGTCGGACCTTGGTGTACGTCTCCCATACTTTGTCTTCGAGGTGCCAAGGAGACAAGTTGTATTTGTGGCGATGTGCAAGATATCTGGAATGCCATGCGTCGCTGTCATAGTTCGCCCTCTCTCGACTCATCGGATCGTTCTCGTCTGCTTCTAGCCACAGGCTTGCGTCAATACACTCGGAAATCACTGTTCAAACAGCGACGTATATTGGTGATTGCATCGTTTCGGATGTATACCGTTTCAGTGTCTGAATGGACCATTAGAATCTCGCATTTGGTTTGGCACAAATTCAGGCGCTCACCAATATTTTCCTCGAGAAAAATTCTCCGAGTATATGGTTTGTTTTCTCTTTTCTAAATCACATCTATTCCACTTAGCTTGATGATTTGTTGTCATCAGAGATTGCCAAGGGTCTTGGTTGGGATAACTACCGGTCACGGTGCCCATGCTAGTAGTGGCTTGAGCGTTCAGTACGACCATCCTCCATCACCACAAACCACGAGGTCAATTCAGAATAACGCACAGAAAAAAAAAAAAGGTATCGTGTGTCACTCACCTTGATGTACGTGGTAACGGATAATCACTTTCTCCACACCAGACAATGAAGTAAGAAATTTCATCACATGCAAACTGTCAAAATGAAGACAGAGAGAGGACGCTGGTTGTCTGATAGGCATGTTCCTTACAAAACGTCGAGTACGCGTACGTTCTCCAGAACATCGCCCAGCGACACGTCCTCCCGAAACTGCACACTGATCAAGGTGCCCGTCGCAACCCGCTTGTAGTCCATCGCACCACGCTGCCGACCCGTCGAGACCGCCATAAGAATTAGCGCACCAAACGGTTGTCGAAGACGCGCGACCAGCCGTCGCGCTCCGGGTCTCTCTGTCCACCGGTTCTATTTCGGCGGAGCCGCGTGATGGGGATTCAGGAAGTAGCGATACATTGCCGTCCACAACGTCGTCATAGATCGCTTCATCGTCCGACGTCGGCGAGGATGGAGGCACATCGTCGTCCTCTACCATGCCCCCGTGCACGTCTTCGTGCGCCGGAAGTGAATCTAGCCATGGGTGAACAAGATACAGAGGCTTCATCCGACTGAGATCCTGTCTCGTCCTGACTTCCACCATCCCAAATGTAATGCTGTCCGCACGATAGACATGACCTGCCCCTGCTCGGTATGCTAAAAAGGAGGGGAGCTCGAAGGCAATGCATAGGAGTGTCATCCGACTCTCAGCGAAGCGAGGTATTGGAAGTTCGTTGAGACAGTCATATAATTTCAAGGCTGTGTCAAGGTCGAATGAAGGGGTATGCATCCTGGCGACCATGGCCTTCATCTCAGAGTCGGGAATAGGCAAGGGAAGACACGATGTCGCCGGTTCGTTGAACACGGTGATACGAGCTGGTAAACAACTGTTAAAAGCGCTGTGGTCCCCAACCCATGCAAGGCTACTCGCATCTCCAGATCGTGTGATGATGTTTGCAATTAGTCGTCCCAGAGAAGCTTCTCGTTCACCATAAATAACAGGAACGCCGATGGCGGAAAATATGCCAAGTAACGAATAGGCCGCATCTTCCATACGCGTCGTCTCCCGCGTCGAAGCAAGACACAATTTCTCTCGAATGTTCCCAAGACCTGGACGAAGCGCCATCAACTGCTGTGCAGAAATCTGGGTGGCTTGCTCCATCTCTGCTATAATTTCCGCGCACTCTTTGTGGTTTGGCACATCTAGACCTTGATAGATAGTCCAATCTTGAGTGTAAAAGCGAACAACCCTGGCTGCAATGTATTCTTGAAGAGTCCAGCCGCAAGTGTTCCAAATGCTTCCTGCCTGGGCGCCGGGCGGGGATGAATGGGGGACACCGCGAAGGAATACAAGCATCATGGAAGAATCTTGGTACCACCTGAACATGGCGACAAGCGATTCTTGAAGCACGGAGGGATCAGTCTTATCGATACAGCACGTATCACTCCAAGCCCAGTTGAATCCGGAATCCCGAGCAATCTTGCAAAATGTTTGCAACTTGTTGTGCGTCGGTGATGCTTCTAGATTATATACCGCTACATGCACCATGTGTTGGAACAACGGTTCATTGTCTTTCCACTTGTGGGACAGGACGACGTAACGGTAGTACTGTCGCACTTCTTCCTTGATCCTGGTGCGGTCGATGTGAGTTGTCATTGAGGATATAAGTTCTTTAAAGATTGGAAGGGACTCGAACGCAGACACTTGCTCGGCTCTATTGTGGAGTCGGCCAGTGGCAGTGTTGATGAGCACGTGTGGCGAACGACGCAAGGTTCGCTGGACAGTTTTGCGGATGGCTGCTTGTGTTTTTGATGCTAATGTACTTGCTAGCTTGCTCTATCAAATAATGTGAACAGGTTATCTTGTGTCATGACGAGCAACTTACGCTGCACGTCTGGGTCACGTGACTCGGCTATCTTCGAAAGCACCTCCGTAGTGTAGAGCCGCATGTTTTAGCTCGTATCCTGATAGACAGGATGAGTCAAGCACAATCAGCTAAGTATGATGCATCAATAAGATTGACCAGGATCTGGCAAATGAGTTGCACCTGGTTCGCGTCCTCTAGAGCCTGCTCCCAGGATCCCATTTTCAACAATATCTTGGAACGTTTGATGAGAATAGTTGTGTGGAAGGGGGAATTGAGGGCCAATGTATCGGAATAGTAGGAGATGGCGTCATTGTATCGCTGCGCATCCGCTGCCATGTCTCCGAGAGACTCCAATCTCTTGCATAAACGCTGCCTAAAATCTGAGGGTGACACATAAGTGAGTGTATTACATATTATTCGCAGCCACTCACCAAGGGCCCATTCGAGATGTTCACCACGCCTACCCGGTTCAGTCTTTAGTTCGAGGAAACACTTGACTGCATCGTCTATGCGACCGGATCTATATAAGGCTTCACAGAGACCTCGACGAACCGTCGTGGCGAAATCGTCGAATTTCCATCCGGATACCTGTCGCAAAAGGTGAGATTACGTTGCGACACATCTTTGAGAAAATCACCAATGAGATCGCAGGGAGAGGTGGACCGGTGTAGTCTCGCATTCGTGCTTGTGCACGCTCGAATGACTGTATTGCACTATCCCAGTGGTTGCTCTCCATATGCGAGTTTCCAAGCAGAAGATACATGTACGCCTTTTGGACTTGTCAGTGGTGATATTCGCGACGTGATAGCATGTTGAACACGTACCTGAACTGTATGGCATACATCATTGAAGCGGACCGTAGCTATGAGATCGTCTACGCGCGATAATGCATCGGAGTGGTCTCCGGCCATGAATACGATGATCGCCTAAAGGATATGAATATTATGAGGACAACGAATTGGAAAGCAAACCTTGATAAGGAGGAGAAAGGAAACGTGAGATGAATGGTGGTGCTCGAATGCGATGTCGCAGGCCCGATAAGCCTTGTTCCTTTGACCTTTTCCAACGGGGCTACACTCTTTGCAATGAATCCAATGACAGATGGCTTGATATCGATAGCCTTAGTACAAGTTAATGTCAGCGTCAAACGGCGTGAGCGCAATAAATACCTCCTCCGCATCCTGGAGTGCTGCGTCCCAGAGTTGGAGACGAGCCCGAATGAGAGCTCTACTAGCGAGTACATGGGAACTAGGATTCTGAGATGCGGCGATTGCTGCGGTCAACAGCCAGTCCACGTTTTCGAGCTGATCGTGCTTCCATGATTCAAGTGCAGCGTTGTCAATCTCGAAGTCAGGTTCTTGAGGAGTAGGGCGTAGATCGTCGACCTGGATAGAGTGGAATTGAACGCTGATTGGTCTAGACATGCGATGATATAACGAGATGATGCTCACGATGTTACGAGGTAGACTTTGGCGGCGAAGTTTACCGTGCTTGCTACCGACTGCAAGAAGCCGGTTATCCAGAGAGAATGCAATAGAAGATATGCTATGAGTGTGTTCGACCAGAGCGAGCTGGATGTGTGTCGCCGTGTCCCAGAACGACACAGCGTGATTAGTTGCAAATGCGACGGACGTTCCGCGGTTTGACAGGGCAATGCATGAATAGTCATTGCTACTGGGAACCGGCCATTCTGCGACCAGTGACCCAGAGGCGTCGTATTCCTGGATTGTACTCGCGGATACGCAAATGATGTGGTCGTTAAGCCAGACGAGACCTTTATTGTTGTATAGGGCCACTTTCACATCTATCTCGACGAGCAAATAGCCACTCGTGCTGTCGTAGACGCGGACGAAATCAGAACTGCCAGCTGCAACGCGATCGCCACGTGGAGAGTACTTTGCTGTTCCCACGGTACTGCTGTTGAAGTGTTTGTACTTCCAAAGTCCCAAACAACCACTTTGTGGTACGAACCCTCGACCAGTCTGTTTGAGTCGGGCGAGAAATCGATGGCCTTGCCATAAAAGCCATCCTTGTGCTTGAAGACCTGCTCGTACGTCTTCGCGTTCCACACGAAGATGCCGTCCCTGTACGTCCCAGCTGCGATCCATTTACCGTCTGGGGAGATGGCGACACTGTCCACCTGGCCCGTGCTCATGCTTGCCATTTGCTTGCCATTGCAAGTTCGCCATACGCGAACATCCTTGTCCTCGCCACTAACGAGAACCTTGCCATCGGGTGAGAATGCCATTGTCAATACCGCACAACCCACATCGATTTCAGTGGGCTGTAATTCTATTTTCTCCCTGGTCAGCACAATCCCCACCCCGTCTTATCAACACGCACCAGTCATACGCGGCAGCGGGGTTATCGGCCACATAATTCGGTTGAGTGTGGTCAAAGTCAAGGAGCAAGGCCGGCTCTGTCTCTGTCGTTAAAAGTCGACCGATACACACGCACTGCCTCGTGTTCTCGGCTGCCGACTTTGCGTGATAGCTCTCTCCCATACCATACCAACAAGTCGTCACACCGTGGTAATCGCACGCGATGCGTACATATCCTGTCAGACTTGTCATATGCCCGGTTCTTCCTAACGTGTACGTCTTTTGTGGGTTTTGCGTGTCTATGATAAAGAGTGGGACAGATAATGTGGGGCATCTGCATCATTGACCGCCAATGCTAATAGCACGCGAGCAGGTGTCGTCACGCTGCTGAACTTCGTATGGTGCGTGTCTTCGACACCCGAGTTTACGCCAACCAATTTGTAGGGTCGGCGTTTACTCCCCATGGATGAGCTGTTTGCCATGTATAACCATTGACGTGTTTCACACCGAACACTGGTACACGACGCTCTCTCCCTTGGTTTCGTAAATCTGGGACAATCTTTCCGTGTTGCCATTTCATCTCACTAGGAGGTGGCGTAATCCCAAATTACATTTGTCTATTCAAGTATAGTGCATAAGGTGAATCTTTTTCGGACTGCTGCTGGATGTGCGCGAGGTCTTCCTGAGTCTTCACGACTACAGGACACTTGGCCAGGAACGGGTAAACGGAGGTATCTGTTGGAACACGACACTAGACAGAGGTTAAACACGAGGCTGACCTGATTATCCGATCGGAGCCCCACGGCTGGTCCATGTAGAGCGCTTCGGCTGTGCAGTATTGGGCAGGGTGAACACGGAGGGAGGGAGAGCTGGCTGTGAGGTTATCGTCGTCGTCATCTTAACACAATTTAAACATCGACAGATCGGATCGCAGCAACGTAGCTGGAGCAATGTTACGGTAAATATTCGCAGACGAAGGATTGTAGATCTTCAGGATATTCCTGAATGCGCTGCTGGATCAATAACTTGAAGACGACTACGATAGCTCAGGAGCCTGATTTCAAGTGCATTCCCGAAAGCAAGCGGCGTGCCAGCTTCAATTGAGACCAACATAGACGAAGTCGTTGCGCGGAATAACGACTCTTGTGGACTCAATGTCGCAAACGAACCAAAGCTACCGAACGGATGAGTCTATAAATTTCGTTACTCCAGAGTGTCATTAACACCCAGCCTCTCTCCACATTGATTTCAAGACTCGATATGAATCCTTTTGCACATTGTTCTTTGAGAGCCGTACTCACCTCTGTGGCCGTCTTGGGACTCTGGAACTTCTTTCGGTTGGTGCACGTCCGTCTAGTATGTGGTCCTAAAGGGACAAGCTGGATTTATGGCAACGTGCGAAACAGAATGTCGCTCGTCACTATCACCGTTCGCCCTCTCTCGACTCATTGGATCGTTCTCGCCTGCTTCTAACCAGCAGGTTGGCGTCAATGCACTCACGAACCGCTCTTCAAACAGTGACGTATCGGTTTGGCACAAGTTCAGGCATCTTTCAAGTTCGGGCTTGCCGTGCCGGTTACCGAGATCATGATCGTGTTTTGCGCAGCGACTCAAATCAGCCACAACTTCTCTTCTTTGTCAAGTCAAGGGAACTTGAGGCGCCGTGGTGTACCAGCCCAGAGATGGATGTGTATAATACTTTTTCAATACGGACGGACATTCATATCAGAGAACAGTACGTGTGGGTTGTTCGAATAACGCCAATGATATTGATATACCGTATTGACTCCGGTGAACCATCTTCTATTGTCGGCCAAACACAAAGGATTGAGACGGACGTCGACTCTGGTCTCATAGCTAGTGACTTGAGTGTTCACAATGACTACCCTCTATCATTCTGACCCACAATCCATCCTGGAGATCAATTTAGAATGACACGAAAAACGGGTACCGCATGTCACTCACCTTGATGTATGTGGTAAGGTGGTAACGGATAATCGCTTTCTCCACACCTTTTCGACCAGGTGCATTCGCCCAGTCAGACGGTGCTAGCGTCTGCACATCTTCAGCCAAGGAGATGGAAGAGAACACTTGCAACAGGCGGACAATGAAGTAAGAAATTTCATTGTATGCAAACTGTCAAAGCGTAAGAAAAGTAAAAAACAAAAACAAAAAGAAGATATCTCACTTGTTGACCAGGGCAAATTCTGGGACCTGCATTGAAAGGGACAAAGATGAAGGGGTTCGGAATCAAGTATCTATGTAGGCGCTCGTCGAGGAATCGATCCGGGTCAAATTCATCCGCTGATATGGGGAAGGTAAGCCCAGAGTGCGAGTGGAAGAAAAATGGCATCCTCACCGTCTGGGCCCCAGAGATCCTTTCTTCGATGCATGAGAAAAGGTGAATACGGGACACTATGATATCCTCAGCACTGTGCCAGTGAACGATTCGATTTCGGCCTCACGGTGTGTTTGCAGGAACATAGATGGGTTTCCCGCCTTTCGCAGCGGGCAAAACTGTTGCTGCGACACTCGTTCTAAAATTTTGTTCAGTTCAAACTGTCGTCTCGCAAATATAGGCGGTACCTGGTGTTGAATGGACTGTGAAACCAATTGTTTAGAGTGAGTTATTATCAGAATAGGGATGGGTCAGGCTTACACGGGAGGATACAATCTCAGGGTTTCTTTGTGATATGTGAGTCGGTGATGCAGCCTAAGGCTCGGGGTGACGCACCGTTAATGACTGCCTTCATGTATTTCATCTCACGAAAGTTTTCAGGTGTGGGACTTCTCGAGTTACCGACTACGGTCAGGATCTCCTTCCGAAGCTTGTGGAGAACGCTGGGGTGCTGCGACAACATCCAAATCATACATGTCAATGTCCCAGCGGTCTATCTCAGCAATCAGTTAATTTTACTGTGCAATGCTCAAATGTACTCACCGTGTCCCTTCCTGCTATCATAATATTCAAAATTTCGTCTTTGATCACAGCAATATCTGGAGAGTGAATATAAACAAATGCACGAAACGACACTCAATATCGAACACATACCTTCAGTACAATGCACGAGATGGTCGAGCAACGTTTCGCCCTCCAACACCTCACTGTCTTCATTTCTCTCAGGGATCAGGCCAGCCTCTTTCAGTGCTTTCTCTTTCGACAATGCTTCCTCCAAGATCGGATCGATGAACTCGTGACAAACACGCATGTTTTTTTTGATCCGATCACTCCAGAATTCGAACAAACGCCAAGATCTCCCAAGACGCGCCCGGTGTACAATAACTATTTGGGCTTCAAGAAACGCGTGGGCAAATTGGTTGGCTGGATGGTTCTGGACCGCGACATTGGTAGCAAGCGGCGAATGCGGGGGATACACAAGGCCGGCAGCAAGGGAACAGACATCTTTTCCGAACAAAAACTCAGTAGCGGAATCCAGCGTGAATCGGGATATTGCGTCCTAAAGTTGAACAATTAAAAAAAATGCGACCAGCCATGCCAGTGAGTGCGTACCTGAAAATCAACTGGATAGCCCTGTCTCAACCTAGCTTTCAGTTGTTCGATAGTATCATCTGCATGCCTTTCAAATATCTCAAAGTCGCTGATTCGGTCCTTACTGAAGAACGGGCGGAGCATTGAACGATGAAACCTATCAATAGCTCAATGGGTGTAATGACTATGTTACCTGCTGAACGTACTTCCATATATCACCTACAACAGGTCAATGAGTATCAGACAGTAGGAACAAAATGTGATCGTACCATCAGCATTGAAGACACCGGTGCCAAGGAGGGAGAATGCAGCGTCATAGAGTATTGGTCCTAAAATAATATTTCAAACTGGGTAATGCAACCCTCGGACATGATCTACCTTTAACAAAAGACTTGAATTGTGTTGCGAGTAATGCCTAGTGAATCTGTAAGAAAAGCATTATTGCAGGAGAGGTGTACTTACCTTAATATGCTCTGGTTCCGTGGTAAAGATCTATGCACGTTGTGAGCGATCTGTATTTAAGCCCAGTCAAGACGAGCCCACCCTGTCCACCCAGAGGAATCTGAGCGTGAACGTATTGCCGTGATCTTTACATAGCAGCTCAACTTCTTCCCCTGCATGATGGTGAGTAAAATGTCTAGCCATCGATCCACATACATACCCATGTACCCTTTGCGGAGATTCTTGAGGCAGGTGACAATCAAGTCCAGAGCACCCGGCAACTTGCTTGGTACTCGCAGGGCCAGGATGGCACCATGCATGGCAGCTCGGTGTTTATCACGGAAATCTCGGTATGTGGCACCACAAGCTAAAAACAGAGGGAATGACGCGACATAGAGAAGCACTTGGAATGAGATGGGTATGTGCACACTGGAAAACGAGCTCCAGAGCAGGATGGCAAAGAGAATTACAGCTGGGGGTAGGGCTATGTGGGGGGCATTGGAAATAATAAAAAGAATGCCAGGAGGAAGTTCCATGCTCGACGAATTTGCTGAACAACCAAGGTTTGGGAGTGGACGCGTATTTAAACTGCGCGACAATATCGAACCATGAACTCTCGGTCGGCCCGGGAGAAATCATGAATGCCTTGTAACATAGTACGTACTGCATTTTTTTTTCTAGGAACAATAAATTTAACCTGGCTGCACCACTGAATGCTTTTCTTAAGGTTGGCTGAAGGGTTACTTACGACAGAGGTTACGTGGGCTGGAGCAAAGCAACCATGGTGATGCCTGCTGCAAAGTGCTTTGGGTCAAGGGTCGCCCGGAGGGTCTTCAAGTCAGTATTAGATGCTTTCTTTTTCCATGGTAATCAATCCATAAGTAGTATTTCATTCGTAGGACAGGCTAAATGGACGGCGCCGTCATGAGCGCTACATATGGTGATTTTATCGCTTGGTCGGCCAATCGGCACTCAGAAAAGTGTCATTTAATTGTTACGTTAGAGACCGCTGTACTTACACGGAGAACCCTGCAGCACCCATTGTACTCGTGTACTTACATCATGATTGGTCGGCTGGCATGATGCAAGATCGTGTCATCTTTGATCGAAAAATAGAATGTACCTACGTAGTACTAGACCGAAATGGGTTTACTTGCCTTCAACAACTGTTGTAATATGAGCCGAGGCCGAGGCCGAGGTACTTCGAAGAGCTAGCAAGTCAAGTATAAGCTCTACATACACTTCAGTATCTCTGGTTCCCACAGTGCAGGGCCTCAAGTTCGCTTGTATGGCTTGATCAACAATGGGAGCTGTGGCTTCTTTGGATCGCTGCGCAAAACAGGCCATTGCATAAACTCCCACTTTTTGCCGATCTCACTGACTGGCACGGCAAGCTCGAATTCAAACGTGCGTACGAGAGTAAAGAGGAGCGCCTTCATTCTGTGTCCGACGTGCAATGATGAAGGTCGAGATCAGTGCGAGATCGATCGGCGAACCACTGTCATAGGACTCACTCGACAAGAGAGAACCGGTACCCGATACAAGCCCTAGGACCACCGAGAAAAGACATCAAGGGGCCCCACACCCCTGGAATATGCAAGGCGGATTCTGGAATGTTTTGCCATCGTTCTGGTCTGTGGGGCATGTAAGTTAACTAGACTAGGTTCCAGACAAGAGAGAGACGAGCCTAAACTCATGCGCATCAGGTCCCCACAACTCGGTTGATCGGTTGATGGCCAATATAGGTATACAGATTAAATCAGCTTTGTTGATTCTGTGTGGGAACATATAGTCCGCTCACAATGAAATAACACAAGAGGCGTACCTGATAGAGTTGTGAACTGCGCTACATTTATCTGTGTATGGCTTCTCGACTGGGATCACATCGTCTTTCATTGCAACTCGCAGCGTGTTTGGAATCGGCGGGTGTACACGTAGGGTTTCTCTCACGACAGCATCGAGGTATGGAAGCGCCATGAGTTCGTCCATAGTGGGAGCTTCTGTATGAACTGAAAGAAGTTCTTCCCTGAGTTTAAGCTGAATTTCGGGGGCTTTTGTCAGTGCATAGAGTGCCCAAGCTGTCGCCGTGCTAACGAACCGTGCATAAGTCGAATTACAGATATCTCAAAGTGGCATGCAGCCATACCTTGTAGTCTCATGGCCGGCGACCAAGAAGGTAGGAACCTCTGCCAAAGAATGCATCAAAGTCGCAATGTATTGCACCGGGAGAAGGACTCACGCGCCAATACATCTTCGTCAGACAACTGCTGGTTCTCGGGAATATCGGTTGCCATGTTTGCCTTGACCAGCAGCGACAATAAATCTCGATCATGTAAACTGTTCTTCTC
Source organism: Boletus tylopilopsis (assembly GCA_038093875.1). Lineage (NCBI taxonomy): Eukaryota > Fungi > Basidiomycota > Agaricomycetes > Boletales > Boletaceae > Boletus > Boletus tylopilopsis. Next base: position 5,318 of record JBBPTB010000621.1, on the reverse strand, counting down.
AATCTCGCCTTTTTCTGTTGCGCTTGCGCGAGCGGCAGCTTTAGCATTTGACAGTAGTTCTTTGCCAATGCGTGTCATCGTACAACGAGCAACATGAACTCTGCGTGCCTGGTCACTAGGCTTCAGAACATATGTAAGCCCAAGTACAAAGGTGCGAAAAGTCAACGACACAGACGATGATACGTAAAAACGGGAACCGGGCTTGCAATACCATGAGGATATTTGGACTTTGAGTGGCTGAATGAATGGTAGAAAAGGCTACACTGAGTTCATTCGGTTTCTCGTTTGCGTTGAGGGCATCAAACTCGTAGTTAAAGCCTACCAATCCGATTTGAACTCAGATGAAGAGAATGAACTGCATGTAGCTCACCTGCAAGACCGATAACGTCCAGTGTCATTCTACCCAACCATGGCATGACGTCAATACGGGCACCAATAGCTGCCCCAACAGAATCCTTGGCAATCTCAGACGACAACACATCACAAAGCTGAGTGGAATAGATGTGTGGTTTACACGAGAAGGGAAAGTATGTCACATACTCGGAGTGCTTTTTCGAGGAAAATATCAGTGAGCGCCCGAATTTGTGCGGGACCGAATGCGGGATTCTGATAGTCGTGTCAGTTGCACAGCTGGAGCACATCTGAAACGATGGCATCACCAATATGCGTCTCTGTTTGAATGGCGGGTTCGTGAGTGTGAGAGAAAGAAGAAAATAGGAGCCAACCTGCTGGCGATGTTGAGCACCTTCGACGAACAGGACACCTATGATGTTTGGTAAGTATGCACCGTAAAACTACATGAGGTACAGCACACCCTTGCCGAGACTCTGCGATAATAAATGTTGGACCAGGGAGGGTTTTTGGTAGTCACTACTGTGGGTGAGGACGTGGTGGATGGCTCGTATATCCATAGTCAACAACCAGTTGCTCTAGAAAACAACGTTGCTCAGTATCGTGAATAAATTGATGAAAGACCAGTACATTTAAGAAACCCTTGTGATGCAGCGTACTCCCGTACTCCTTGACCCATTGTTCGTGGAGCACGCCAACCTCCTAGAGGCGGGCAGGATTAGTCGAGACAAGATGACAGTGGCAGTGACGCACGGCACTCCAGAGATCTCGCACATTGCCATAAATCCAACTCGTCCCCTTAGGACCGCGTAGATGGCGTATGGGAGACGTGAGTTGTTGGTACCGAAACCGGAAGAGTTTCCAGAGTCCCAAGATAGTTACAGAGGCGAGCACGGCTCTTAAGAACAAGTTCCAAAGCGAGCTCATGTTATCCTGGGTTCAACTTGGCAGTTCGTAGTACTTGGCACGTTGCTGGCCACACCAAGTATTTTTTTCACCACTTTATGTAAGTAGTACGGTAAACGTATTGAACCTTTTGCAGACGCACATGATACGATCCACACGGTTCCTTTCGATGCGGTCTTTGTTCAGCACAGTCACAACTGCTACCTCGACAACTCCAACTACGACGGGTGTACCTTCGACCTCGACGACCCCGCCAACCACCACCGGCGCCACTACTAGTACGAGCCCCGACAAGGGCGCTTGTAGTGGAGTTTTTCCGTGGTAGTCGGGTCGGGCTGTAAGCCATCCCTCGGCGTGGTTTTGCATTGTCTGACACTTTCAACCCCATCAGTACGTGGGCAGTGATCACGTCACGTACAAGTACGCCAGCACGTTTGATTACCCATGATCGTACCTAGTATCTTTTTCAGTGGTCACCTCTAGACGGCGAGGTGGTGGTCGTACAACGACATTCCTGGCGGTGCGTACTAGGGTCTTGCGTTTCACAGCGTGCACGACTGAGTATTTGTTTCACTTCGACTTGAACATGACAAGTTTTGCGGGCGTGGATGGACGAGGGTCCCTGTATGACGAGCTTTGCGACCGCGACGATCGAGGGATTTGGAAATGAGGTACAGGCATCCCTGGGGATCTTTTTTAACGGGCTGTGATGCTTTTTGCGACACGTGGGGGATGACAGCGGAACGTTAGTTTCCTCGTCGGATCGTCGTCAATCATGTTCAAAACAGCCTATCCGTGAACTGCGATGAAGCATGGTAGTCCAGTAATGTCATAACGTGTACTGACTGCGAATAATTCCGTCAATTCTGAACGCTCCAAAGCGAAACTAAGGAAGATGGCGGCAAGGGCGAGGGCGAAGTGAGCTCTTCTTCTCTTGGTCACTATGGATCAGACAGGAAGGAAAAATCGATCTCAAAATACTCAAAAAGGCTCCGACGAACCGATTCCGTCGATTAGGAGGGTTATCCTGTTAAGTAGCGCACCGATCTATATTGACAAGAGACAACGTGTATACAGCACGACGTTGTTCCTTGACTTTGACCACTCCTCGGCCGAGCTATGGCTGATAACCCATCCGCAGAGTATGACTGGTGCGTGTTGATAAGATGGAGGGGGTTGTGCTGACCAGCAAGAAAAAGAGTCGCAGCCCTTCGAAGTCGATGTAGGTCGTGCAGTACGGGCAGTAGCATTCTCACCAGATGACGAGTTTCTGGTAAGCGGTGACGACAAGAAAGTTCGAGTGTGGCGAACTCGCGATGGCAAACAGAGTACGGGCAGATCTCTCTCCAGATGGCAAATGGATCGCAGCTGGGGCGTTCGAGGGGGGGCAACATTCCGTGGAACGTCCATCGCATTTGCAACTGATCGCACGGTGTCATTTTGGGACACGGCGACACCTTGTAAGCAAAACATGTACCCAGGCTACTGCAATTGATTCCCTCTGTTCAGTGGCCTGCTATCTCCCTCACCTAAGGTTTGTCAGTCAGAACGTGATGAACTGTGGAGCTCCTAGTTCTTCGGACAAGCGACGTAAGCGCTTTTTGCTCTCGCACCACGCCTCCGGCGTTTCAGCGACCCACCCACTACACCTGCCTCCATTCCTCATTCTGGCTCCTCGCAGCTCACCCTTCCGGGTCCAGGGCGCATGTGCCCGACCGCCGCGTACATATGTATCGCTGCGAGGAGTTCCCTCCCACCCTCGCAGCTTGCCCCACCCGGCAAGTCGGGCTTCTATCCAGGAGTGCTCTGCGTTCTTGCCCGCCCTCTCTCGCTCTCCGTTCCCGCGTCTACAGAGCGATGTCCAAAGAACAGTGCACGCACACTGCCTCTCGACTCTACGCGATGCTCCTAACACATCAGTACCAACAATGTCGGCACCGTCACCACAGCGTGATGATGGCATACAATGTGCATAGATTATATCCGTCAGAGGGACGGCTTTCGTGGAATCTTGCGTGTCGTGAGGCATCATCGGCTTGTGTGGTGAAGCAATCAGGAAGACCAAGTCGCTGAAAAAGACTGGTATGCTTCCCCTGGACCAAGAACAAAATCTAGGTTGGTGCAAAGTGTATTAGAAACTTACTGTCTCCGTGTTCATCGCATACGATCAGGGGTTGTCGTACTGCCAAACTTTGTATCTGCAATACCTGAGTTAGCGTTTCGTGCCAACGAACGAAACCTCAGTTCGAATAAGCCCATTTGCCATGCATAACCAACGACTGAACACTGATACATTAACATCCCTTTCATACGTCTGGAATAATCCTGCCGTGTTCCCATTCCATATCAGCAGGAAGCACCGTGATGCCAAACCTCATTTGTCCATTCAAGTATTGTGAGTAGGGAGTTTCTTTCTCGGGCTGCTGCTGGAGGTGCACGAGGTTTTCCAGGGTGTTCACGATTGCAGGATACTTTCCCAGGAACGGATAAACGGAGGTGTCGACCCCGCCAGCATAGATACGCAAACAGCGGTCATCGATGCCTCGCTCCGGAAAGGTGACGGAGAACGAAGATGGTTGGCCGAGGTCTGCCAGGATAGCGACGTAAGGAAGCGAGTCCGAGTCAGAGCCAGAAGCATAGTTTCCACCCAAGTGCGGGCTTCCTCGCGTGATTTTAGCCAAATCACCCTTGGAACTAGCGGATTCGGGAGCCTTGTCCGAAATAAAGATGTGTGACATTCGCGATCCTACCGACGCGCCGTCAGGTCCGCCCCCGAAGTAGATGGGTATCACTTTGTCAACGAGGGGCTGTTGATGACAACATTGTACCGCACTTGTCCTCTGCCAGTGACGTTGTGTCCAATCGTGCAAGCTACGGGAATCAGACACAAACTCGTGGCATGTAGATTCACCACCAACCGTAACTCATTCCCTTCCTTTGATCCTGCAATGTTCACCTCCATACAGATCCAGTGCGAAAAATTTAGATACGCGTCCTCGAAGGTGTGGCGTGCAAGCGACGTTTGGGCGTCCTCCTCGTCCCATATCCTACGTCCAAAGATAAATTCGAGCCATTCCACAACAGATATCATTTCGCAATCCAAGAGATGTCCATCCCAGCTCGACGGCTTGCCTACGTTTTTTATCCCCGAGCGGTTGAACAAGTCCTTGGCCAACAACCATAGTAACCTGCTGGCAAGCTCACTACGTTGACCTTTGTCGATCATCCCTGAGTTGACTGCTTTCATGAGGGTCGTCAACGCAACTTCCAACGTCGTTGGAACATCGGGATTGTGGAGAGCATATGCGGCTACGCATGACAAAAACGGTTCGGAAGGATAGTTGGTAAACCTCCAGTTGCGATCCAAGGTCGTCGCAAGGCATACGCGCAGGTGGCTCGCCACGCCACTCTCCAAATGCTCGACCGAGCCTGGATGTCCAAATGCCACATTTAGGCCAAATCGTTGACCCATTACAGCGAGAACGTGACTTGACTGCGTTAGATCGAAGCTGTCAAGTGCTCCGCACAGTTTGTAGAAAGCTGCGTCGAACACAGATCTAGACAACTTGAGCGCAGTCTTGAGAGACTGCCATCTGTTGAATCACGGATGAAAAACAAGTCAGTCAGCGGCTCTCATTGATGGAGAAAACATACAAAGGGCGTCCGTAACCTATAATGTGATTCACCCGAGAGACATCCTCAGTACCAATTTCTCCAGGCCTGACAGCACTTTGATCCCAGCCTAATAGGGTGTAAGGAGAAAAGAGCTTCAAACCAAACGAAGACACTCTGGCAGAATTATCTGAGAGCGAGAGATGGATCGATAAGTTGACTGAAACACGAACATGAAAGGTGACAAACATTTCTGGTTAGGTGGTGAAAACTCAGAACCTTGGAAGTCGTCGAGGCGAACACGACCCAAACGGCATGATCTGCGTGGTGAGAATAATCGTTGACAACTCTGCAAAAAATATCAGCCGGGCGGTATTTCGTTTCTGCTCCCTGCTCCGGAGTAAGGGGGTGCGCTTCGTCAATCGCGATCACCAACTTCGGCATATGTG
>JBBPTB010000620.1:0-16878 GCA_038093875.1 Boletus tylopilopsis | reverse complement strand
AGTATGCCAAGTAGTAGGAGGCCCGTTTGATAAGGCAACAGCTTGGGCAAGCGCAAGCTGATGCTGCCTTCTGCACTCTTGTAAGAGCCTATTGGAAAGGCGAGTGGTCCCGGTTCCACTCAGATACGGTTGAGGCAAGTCAAGCCTTGGTCTGGAATGAACCAAGGGAGAGTTCCGTCAAGAGGAGCAGATACAATGCAGTGGATTGTGTAGAACTAACTTAGGGAGTCCTACTACTGCGACAAGGGTTTATATAGTAAGGTAGACGGTGCACAGACCATCGGGTCAACAAGGGCGTCGCTAGTGACGGTGAGAATCTAAGGAACAATGAAGCTCCGCTGTCAGGAAGAGCGGAAGGAAGGGGATCAGCAGAGCGACAGGTGAAACACTACCATAGTGACCCTACGAGTCCAGAATGACTCGCGGTCGTACATGCTCGGAATCGGGTGAATATGGGGAAAACATCAGATGAGACTGGGTGTCCCATCATGAGGAGAGAACGAGTCCGATGACAAGAAGAAAAAGTGAACAGTACCAGAATATCCGTAACATTAGCCCCTCTCTATGGGGTGAAGTCCCATCTTTGTCCAACCTCTTTAGTCCTCTTCCTCCATGGATTCAGCAATCTCCATCATTGGTCTCGTAATCCGTGAGGTCGAAAGTGTTGTCGATCGATGGCATTGCCCAGCAGAACTCCTCGGCATGTCCCTGATGTCTGCATAGGAGGCAGGTCTGGAATGGGCAGTCCTTCTGCGCGTGACCGGGTGACAACTTCTGGCAAATTGGACAGGTATATCAGGGACAGTCGGGCCGTAGATGGTTCTTGCCATTGCATACGAAACATTGAAGGCAGTGGTATGGGGAGACGGAAGGAGTCGGGGATGGCGTATCAATGACGACCGGATTGGTCTTGGATCCGGACGCGGATTGGGAGAATGACGCGGATTGGGAGAATGACGGAATAGCCAAGGAATTGTCTTTAATCGCGCATTTTCCCTTGACATCTGAAGAGATAATCCCACCAAGGACATAAGTTTGTCCCTTGTTGGTTTTTCTCTTTCGGGCAGCAGGAACGGGCGCAGAAGCGGGGTGGTCGACAAGGGGGATAGTGGCAAGGAACTGATCCACTGCTCCCCCATCAGCGAAGGGATTCTCAACAAGAGCTCTGGGGCGAATTCCCGGAGTAGGGATTCTAAGGTCTCCCCCTCGTTCTTCAGGCTCACGAGGGGGTGGCACAGGAATGGGGGAAGGGCTATGGATGGGTGTCGTGGCTTCGGATGCCACAAGGGGATTGTGGGCGGTGGTAGTGGGAAGGGGATTGAGTTCATCAGAGCTTCCTTCCCAAGAGTGGAAGGGGTCATCCCAGGGGGTGGAGTCGTCGTCGAGGTAGAACCTTTGGTACTGGTGGGGTAAGGATTGTACAAGAGGATGGAGGACGGGTCCACAGAGGAGTGGGTTGGCTCGGTTGAGAGCCTGGATGATCCCTCCTGACAAGAGGTGCTGAGAGAGGGTTCGCTGGGCATCAGCAAGAGTAGTTTGGACGAGAACGTGAAGGGGGTTGGGCTCAATGGAATTCCCCATAGATCCCTCCTGGACTCTAAGGGTGATATTGAGGGATTGGGCGACAGAGGCGAAGGCCATGAGGGATTGGTCAGCCATAAAGGCTGCATCGTTTCGGAGTCCCCAATGAATGAGGGGGTTAGCGAGTATCGCAGTGATGGCATACCATCTGTATTCAGCGGGGAGGCGGTTGATTCGGATGGGCAAGATATTGGGCAAGTCATTGCACGTTGAGATCTGGGAGGCGAAGTTGTGGGTGGCAGTCATAGTAGAATAAAGGAAGATGGGGAGAGCCTGCCACCAGTCAGTGCGCCTTATAGCTCTCCAAGTAGTTCCACTGTTCGGGATCATTTCTTATCTGCCAATCAGTCCCAGTAGTCTTGTATAAGTTCCGCCGAATGGCGCAAATTGCGCGTGGATTCCCAAGTGTTTTCCGCCAACAAGTAACCCTTCCATTTGACCAGATATGACCATCAGGCGGGCGACCCTCGGTGTGCCAAGATATTTTCAACTTCCCACTCCTCTTCACCATCAATCAAGTTGGAGGGCTCCGGATGGAAGTTCGGTCCGTGTTCCTCGGTCTCATTATACGGGTTGAGCAGGGAGGCATGAAACACGTTGTGAATCTTCCACGTAGGGGGAAGTTTGAGGCGGTAGGAGATGGGAGAAAGTACCTGTACGATCTCGAAGGGTCCTTCCCTTCAAGGAGCGAGTTTGCGCGTCAGGTAGCGCAGGTTCAGATGGCAGGAATCTAGCCAGACCTTTTGTCCAGTTTTCCAGGGTACGAATTTTGAGTAAATTCGTTCTGCCATATACTGCCTAGCCTTGTCGTGTGCTGCTAGTGCCTCGTCTCGTCCCTTCTCCAAGGAGGAAAGACGTTGTTCCAAGGCGGGGAGGAAGATCTTTCCTAACGGGGGATAAGTCTGAGGTTCATATCCCATCATGAGGAAGAACGGGGTCTGTTTTGTTGCCGAATGTCGGGCGGAATTATGGTGGAACTCGGCGGCTGTGAGGTGTTCAGACCATTTCTGTGGGAGACCATCGCAGAAGATCCGAAGATACATTTCGAGTTCCTGGTTGACCTGTTCTGTCTCCCTGTCCGTTTGTGGGTGGTAAGCGGTGGAGAGTGAGACGTCGTAGTGGAGAAGGCGAGCTAGCTCTAAGGCAAAGGCTGAGGCGAATTGTGGTCCTCAATCCAAGATGAGTTTGTCGTGGAGTCCGAACCGCTTGAAGACAGAGTGGAAAAAGAGTTGTGCTATCCCTGCTGCGTCGACGCTTTTAGTGCAAGGTTGGAAAATGACCCCCTTACTAAGGCCATGGTCTACCACGACCATGACTGAGTCAAATCCGGAGCTCATCGGGAGACCGGTGATGAGATCAACGGACAGTTGCTGAAAGGGGTGAGTTGCAATGGAAGGGATCGGCGACAAGGCCGGAACGGTAGGGTGAGTCAGGACCTTGTTGGCCTGACAGGTAGCACACCCGCTAATAAATCAGCAGGTGAAAGTGGTCATTCCGGGCCACCAGTAGTCTTTCTCCAGGGTAGCAATGGTATGGAAGTACCCATTGTGGCTGGTGAAAGCGGATTCATGACACTCCTTGACAATCCGGTTCCAGAGATCCGACTCTGGGATATAAGTCTGCCCCTTGTAGTAGAGGATACCTTCCGCATAGGCCCAGTCGGCCAGGTTATTGTAATGGGTGGGAAGGGCTTCCTCATCGTGGTCCATGCTGAGGAGTTTAAGGCGCTCCAGCATGAGTGGGTCAGAAGGGGTGGAGGCGAGGAGTTTGGATCGCAGCTCTGTGTCAATATACGCGATGAAGAGCTGGTCGGGAAGGAGGACCTGGTTTGTATTGTCCGACAAAGTACTCCGTCGGGTCGGAACAAAGCATCCGCTGGACCCATCTGAGATCCAGGGCAGTGTCGGAATTCGAGATGGTACTCCTGAAGAAAAAGCTGCCATCTGGCGTGTCTGCGGGAGAGGTTCTGAGGCTGGCGGAAGTAGGTGAGGTTCTTGTGGTCCGTAAGGACTGTGACCGGATGCTCGGTTCTGGTGGGGTAGTGACACCACTCTTCTAGGGTGTGGATGACCGCCAGCAATTCTTGGTCATAGATATCGTAGTTCCTCTCCGCTTCTGAAAGGGTTTTAGATAAGTAGGCACATGGATGAAGATCTCCATTGCCATTGTGTTGCATTAGCACTCCTCCGGTTGCTACTAGGGAGGCATCCGTCATGATTGTGAATGGTTTGCTCACGTCCGGCATGGTCAAAACCAGGTGGGTGAGGAAAGTGTCTCGAAGTCGCTTGAAGGCTTTTTGGTGGACTTCGGTCCAGGTCCAGGCGTTTGCCTTCCGAGTGAGATCGTTTAGTGGTCATGCGATGTCTGAGAATCCAGGGATAAACTTCCGGTAGAAGTTGCAGAAGCTGAGGAAGGATCGGACTGCAGTTACGGAGTTGGGTGCGTTCCAGTATCGGATCGCGTCAACTTTGGCATCGTCCATCTGTACTTTTCCTTTTCCCACTACCATTCCAAGATATTCCACCTCCTTGGTGGCAAAGGTGCATTTTTCCAGTTTGAGGAACAGTTTTTGTTCCTCCATCCATTGCAATACCCGTTTGGTGCGTTCCTCGTGTAACGCCGGGTCATCCTTTGAATGGATTAGGAGATCATCCATGTAGATCACTAACCATCCTTCAGCGATCATGTCGCCGAACGCATCGTTCATATAGGCCTGAAAGGTGGCCGGAGAGTTGCACATGCCGAAAAACATTATGGTGGGTTGGTAAAGTCCGTACGGGGTGATGAATGCGGCCTTCCATTTATCTGCCAGATTAATCTGGATATTGTTGTAGCCCCACCGGACGTCCATCTTGGTGAATAATCGTGAGTCCTTGAGCTGTCCAATAAGGTTGTCGATCAGCGGAAGGGGATACGCGTTTTTCACAGTATGGGAGTTAAGATATCGGTAGTCCTGGCAAGGTCGGAGCTTTCCGTCCTTCTTTTGGACGAAGAAGAACGGAGATGCTTGAGGGGATTTGGAAGGTTTGATCTTCCCTGAGGCAAGGTGTTTGTCAATGAACTTCTTGCACGCTTCCTGTTCCTCTGGGTTCAGCTGGTAAGCTTTGCCTCACTTCGGCAGGAAGTCCTTATTGAGTTCGATCTTATGGTCGAACTTTCGGGGGGGCGGCAACTCGTTAGAAGGTTCCTCGAAGACCTTCTTGTAGCGTTCGTATTCCTTGGGGAGTTCCACTTTAACCTTAGCGGTTCCCTGGGCAATCTGAGTGGAGAGGGTAGTCCGTCGTATCCACTCCTTCTTGGGGAGGTAGTCTCCAATGCCCTTTCGTTTGTAGAGACGTCACTCGATGCAATCATCCATGTTGAGACCCATAGCGCGGAGGAGATAGCGCTGATGGATTGGTTCTCGTCGGGAGGGGAGGTTGGCATCTCCATCAATCTCCACAGTCCCGTGAGTCCAGTTGATGAGTGGGTTGACTTCAGCCAGCCATGACATTCTGAGAATCATGTTTTGTTTGCCGCATCGTACAATGAAGAAGTCCTGGTTACGAGGGACCCCTTTGATGTAGATGGTGACTCGGGTTCGATGGCGGATAGTTCCAGACCGGTTTAGTGTTCCATCCGCATTGTAAGCCTCACATGGTTCGTCAAGGCGGAAGAAGGGGAAGCGGTTTCGGTGAGCGAAGTCTTCGTCCATGAAGCAGGAGGTGGCTCCACAGTCGATGAGGGTGGTGGTTTGTCCGACATGAACTCCCCCCATTGCAGAAACTTGTAGAGGATTTAAAATTGACTTATCCTCTAAAGAATCTACAACAGGGTTCATTCTAGGTGTCCAAGTAGTCGGTCCTCGACGCCGTTCTAAAAATTCTTAAGCCGCTCTTTTACCCGTTCTTCCGAAATTCTACCCCTCCTTTGGGGGATGGTCCAGACCTGGTTTACCTGTTCCGAAGAGCTTCCTGTGTCCTTTGGATACTTCGGCGGTTGGTCCTCGATGTAGATCTCCTGCAGGGCTTCTGTCATCTCCTTTACTCCATGTCCCTTGGCAACCAGTTGTTCCACCATTCTGATTGCCTCATTCTTCTCCTCCTTCGTTTCCGCTGGTTTATCCTTGGCAGTCTGAGTCTGTTCCTGTGGGCGCTTACCATCATAGCGGGGGTATGGCCTTCTCCCAGCTCATCCCCTATTACCCCGGTGGTTCCTGGAAGAGCATCCCGGCTTCTTACATATGAAGCATTTGCCTTCCTTCATGAGATGAGCTCACTCAGCAGGGGAGAGTCGGACATAGTCATTTATGGCATCAATGTCCATAGCGTTGGGGTCGCGATAGTTGGAGGATCCAGTTTGGTATCCAAATCCAGGTTTGCGTCCCTTGATATCCTTAATCCGCTCAGACTGTCGAGCGAATTTTGCTCCTGCAGCGATCCATTCATCTACCGTAGTGGGTTCCATTCCGGATAGGATCATGGTCATAAGGTCTCAGTGGATTCCTCTGCTGAAAATCTCGCAGAGTCCGGACTGTTCGTTTAGTCTGGACTGGGAGGTGAGGAGGCGAATTTGTGGAAAGACTCTTCCGTGTTCAGGCCTTGAGTAAGCGAGTAGAGCTTTCGCTTTGCTGCAGTGGCCTCGTCGTGAGTGGCCATCATGGCTCGGAAGTCTTTCTTAAATTTCGCCCAAGTGTTATCAGCAGCTGGGATCGTTCCTTTAGCGAGACGCTCATAGTATCCTTCGGAGTATACCCGTCCCTTGCCCTTACTCATCCTATTCAGGGCGGTGATGATTTTAGCACGATCATCATATTTCTCATTGATGGAGAAGTATGTGTCCATGGCATGTAGCCACCAGTTGGCATCTGCACCATTTCCGGAGAATTCTTCCGGTAGTCCGGCTTTGAGTTCCAGCATATCGTCGTCGTCGTCGTCGTCGTCTGGAAAGAAAGGGGGATCTTCGGGGGGATCGTCCAGATTAAAGGGAGCGTATCCACCTAGAGGTAAAGGCCATTCTGGGAGAAACGGAGAGTCCGAAGTTGAAGGAGGGAGAGGTGGTAGCGGGGTAGGGGATCGGGTTTCCGATTCCGGCTCCTGTTCCGGTTCTGGAGGTGGAGCGGGTTGGTATCCGATGGATAGTGGAGGGAGAGCGTCTGGTGCCCTTCCTTCCCTAATATTCCGCTCGGCTACTTCCTTCTGCTTATGACGGTAAAGGGCCTTTTCCTCAGTGCGTCCGAATCTGCTTGATAGGGCAAGAAAGTCCGGATGATCATCAGGTAGTCTCCAGAGAGCAGGGTAATCATGTATGGGTACTGCTGGGACTCTGGGAGGATCCACGACGGGTTCTGGTGATGACGAAGGTGCTCGAAAGCGGGAAATGATGTGGGGGGTAAGACCTACTGTCGAAGGACAGGGTCTAGGGGAAAGTTAGTTCTTTTGTTACACTTACCGTGTTGAGTCGTCTCCTGGAATGTGGAGTCGACGGAGGGTGAAGTAATAAGTGGAAGCGGAAGCGAGGATAAAGAGCAAAGCGAGTATGCCAAGTAGTAGGAGGCCCGTTTGATAAGGCAACAGCTTGGGCAAGCGCAAGCTGATGCTGCCTTCTGCACTCTTGTAAGAGCCTATTGGAAAGGCGAGTGGTCCCGGTTCCACTCAGATACAGTTGAGGCAAGTCAGGCCTTTGTCTGGAACAAATGAAGGGAGAGTTCCGTCAAGAGGAGACAAGATCAACACAGTGGATTGCATAGAACTAACTTGGGGTTCTCTAGTGTCCATGCAGGGCTTATATACGATGTGCAATGGTGCACAGACTGTCAGGAAAACAAGGGCATCACTAGCAATGGTGAGAATCCTAAGGATCAAAGGAGCTCTGCTGTCAGGAAGAGTGGAATGGAAGGATCAGGAGAGCAACAGGTAAAACTGTATCTAAGGTGACCCTACATGTCCGTAGTGACATGTGGTTGTACAGCATTGTAGTTGGGTGGAAACAGGGAAGACATCAGATGAGACCGGGTGTCCCATCATGAGGAGAAAATAAGTCCAATAACAAGAAAGAAAAACAAACAATACCACAGAAACCATAACAAGATAAGCCTGCCAAGGACATGAGCTTGTCCCTTGTTGGTTTTTCTCTTTCAGGCAGCAGGAATTGGCATGGAAGTGGGGTGGTTGACAAGGGGGATAGTGGCAAGGAACCTATCCACTGCTCCCCCATCAGTGAAGGGATTCTCAACATTAGTTCTGGGGTGAACTCCCAGAGTAGACTCCCTAGAGTCTTCCCCTTGTCCTTTGGAGTCTCGAGGGGGCAGCACAGGAATGGGGGAAGGGCTACAAGCAGGCAGTGTGGCTTCAGATGCCACAAGGGAATTGTGGGTGGGTTTGGTGGGGAGAGGGTTGAGCTTGTTGGAGCTTCCTTCCCAGGAGTGGAAGGGGTCATCCCAGGGGAAGGTGGCATCATTGAGGTAGAATCTCTGGCACTGGTGAGGTAGGGATTGTATAAGCGGATGGAGGACTGGTCTGCAGAGGAGAGGGTTAACCCAGTTAAGGGCCTGGATGATTCCTCCAGACAGGAGGTGGCTTGACAGGTTTCACTGGGCATCAGCAAGGGTGGTTCAGATGAGAACATGAAGAGGGTTGGGCTCAATGGAATTCCCCATAGATCCCTCTTGGACTCTAAGGATGATGTTGAGGGATTGGGCAACAGAGGCAAAGGCCACAGGGGATTGGTCTGCCATGAAGGCAGCATCATTCCAGAGTGATCGATGGGCAAGGGGGTTAGTGAGAATCGCAGTGATGGCATACCGTTGGTATTCTGCTGGGAGGCGGTGGAGGCGGACTGGCAGGATGTTGGGCAAGTCATTGCAGGACAGGGTTAGGGAGGTGAAGTTGTGGGTGGCGGTCATGATATGGAAGTAAGGGATGGGGAAAGCCTGCCACCAGACAGTGTGCCTTATAGCTTTCCCAATAGTTCCACCATTTGGATTCAGTCCTTATCTGCCAATCAGTCCCAGTAGTCTTGGATTAGTTCCACAGAGTGGTGTAGATTGCGCATTGATTCCCAGGTATTTTCAGCCACAGAATAGCCCTTCCATTTGACCAAATATGATTGTCGGGCAGGCAATCCTCGGTGTGCCAAGATGTTTTCTACTTCCCACTCCTCCTTGCCATCTATAAGGTCGGGTGGTTCAGAGTGGAAGTTCAGTCTGTGTTCCTCAGTCTCTTTGTATGGAGAGAGTAGGAAGGCATGAAACACATCGTGAATCTTCCACATATGTAGGTGGGAGTTTGAGGCAGTAAGAGATCGGGGATAGTACCTGTACAACCTCAAAGGGTCCTTCCCTTTGAGGGGTGAGTTTGCATGTAGGGTAGCACAGATTCAAATTGTGAGAGTCCAGCCAAACCTTTTGTTCATTTTCCACAGAATGAACTTCAAGTAGATCCTTTTGTTATGGTTTTCCTGGTTGCCGGACCGGACCCGCCGGACCCTCGTTCATTTTTCCTTTGTTCTTCACCATTCGCCCTTGACGGACGGGACACGCCCTTATCCTGAAGGCCTAGCAGACGCCTTCCGCCCTGAGGAGCTCGAATGCTCGCTCACGCAGTACTTGCCGTAGGAGTACACCACCCTTCCTTCAGATGGTCCGCCACGACCTTAAACTGGACACGTGAGGGGTAACCATTGTTCCCTCAATGCTCACGTCCGCTACAACGTTAAACTGGATCCCCGAGGGGTAACCCTTGTTCCCTCGACACTCACGACACCCCGGAGAGGTAACCTTCGACTCTCGGCCCTAGGGGTAACCATGGACCCTAGCTCCTTGCGACACGACCTCCCCCGATGCCTAGATCGGGGTATGACTCATGACAACTCATGGTTGCTATAGGCAACCCTAGATCGCCCGATGGATGGGAGTTCCCATCGCGGCTACGATACACTTCCTGATCCGCTCATCGCCACACTCGCTGATCCTCGTTTACCCAGACAGCGGATCTCATGTACTAAGCTAGATTTCCCCTTGCTGCAGAGCACCACTCTTGACCCTCCGTCCAGCCGTGCACGCCCGATGGATGAGCATTCCCATCGGAGGCATTATGTCAGACTAGGTTCACGTTTCACCTAGTCTTCCCTTCTGATCCCGTTGGTCTCCATGACCACTTCCGCTCTTCTTGACAGCGGGATCCCGTTAGCCCTGATGGCCGTCTTGCCATTCAGGTACTGCCCTTCACCCCCTTCCTGATGTGGGAAGGCCCTTGTTCCTCATTAGGAGGACACCCTTTGCCCAGATGGTCCGTGCACCATTCTGGATGGTATATAGAGTGCCAGAGTACTAGCTAGTGATCCTTAAGCTAGTTCTATGCCTGTACCACTGCACTTGTCGCTGCCCTTAGGTGGGCCCCTGCAATCTTACTCGCTTTACTGGTGTACTGGTGTTCGGACATCAAGACCTCGTCCCTCTTGACCTGCGCGAACATTTCAAGCACTCCTCGCTCTACTTAGCGTCGAGCTTGTTGTAGGTCACACCTTAGCTGGTTGTAGGCCTTACTTTGTGTACAGGACGCGCACTCCGCTGGGCCTCTCGCTCGCAGTGCACAAGGTTTGCCTTCAGCCCACTATTGATCCGACCTCTCCCCGACTCGCGTTTATTCCGCCTGGGCACATGCTCGCAGTAAGCGTAACACCTTTCTGCCATGTATTGCCTTGCTTTATCATGAGCTTCCAGGGCCTCATCTTGTCCCTTCTCCAGGGAGGAGAGTCATTGTTTGAGAGCCAGGAGGAAGGTCTTTCCCAAAGGGGGATAAGTCCATGGTTCATAGCCCATCATGAGGAAGAACAGGGTCTGTTTTGTCACCGAGTGTCGGGCAGAATTATGGTGGAACTTGGCAGCAGTGAGATGTTCAGACCATTTCTGTGGAAGTCCATCGCAAAAGATCTGAAGGTAGGTTTTGAGTTCCTGGTTGACCTGTTCCATCTCTCTGTCCATTTGAGGGTGGTAGGTGGTTGAGAGGGAGATGTCGTAGTTGAGGAGGCGGGCAAGTTCCAAAGCAAAGGCAGAAGTGAATTGTGGTCCTCTATCCGATATCAGCTTGTCGTGGAGTCCAAACCGCTTGAAGACAGAGTGGAAAAAGAGCTGTGCTATCCCCACCACATCGATGTTTTTAGTACAAGGATGGAAAATGACACCCTTACTAAGCCCATGGTTGACCACAACCATGACAGAGTCAAATCTGGAACTCATTGGGAGACCAGAGATGAGATCAACAGACAATTGTTGGAAGGGGTGGGTCGTGGTGGAGGGGATTGGCAACAGGGCTGGAATGGTAGGATGTGTCAGAACCTTGTTGGCCTGACATGTAGCACATCTGCTGATGTATCTGCGGGTAAAAGTAGCCATCCTGGGCCACCATTAATCCTTTTCCAGGGCCACAATGGTATGGAAGTACCCATTGTGGCCAGAGAAAGCAGAATTGTGACATTCTGTGACAATCCAATTCTGGAGGTCTGAGTCCGGAATGTATGCCTTGTCAAAACCAACTCAACCGAGCTATTCAAAGCTCTCTTATCTACTATCCCTTAATCCAACCACATCCTATCCTTATCCACCTTTCCTTCCTATTCAATCCAGACATTCTGAATCCGGATTGACATCCAGACATTCTGAATCCGGATTGACATCCAGATACCCGGACCTGGATCGGACCTACTCGGACTCACTTGTATGTATCACACATCGTGTCCTATCATTTATTCTAGCATCGGATACTGTCTGTTACGGTTTTCCCTGGTTGCCGGACCGGACCCGCCGGACCCTCGTTCATTTTTCCTATGTTCTTCACCATTCACCCTTGACGGACGGGACACGCCCTTATCCTGAAGGCCTAGCAGATGCCTTCCACCCTGAGGAGCTCGTACACTCGCTCACGCAGTACTCATTGTCTAGGAGTACACCACCAACCCACCATCGTCCTCTGATGGCCCCCTGATGTTATGGACTACCGGATACCGGGTACGGATTACCGGATACTGGATTCTTTTTCTTCTTCTCATCGGACTCGTTCTCTCCTCACGATGGGGGACCCGACCCCATCCGATGTTTTCCCCATAGTCACTATACTCCGAGCCTATACGACCACAAGTCACTTCGGACTCGTAGGGTCACCATGGTAGTATTTCTCATGTCTCTTCGCTGTCCCGGTTTGTTCCGCTCTTCTTGACAGCGGAGCTCTGCATTTTACCTATACGTCCACTGTCTTGTTCATTCCACTCTTCCTGACAGCGGGACTCCGTTGGTCCTTAGATCTTCTCACTGTCGCTGAGCGACGCCCTAGTTTTCCTGACGGTCCGTGTGCCATCTCGTTAAGTATATAAACCCTTTGTTGCAGTAGTAGGACTCCTTAAGTTAGTTCTACGCAATACACTGCATTGAATCTTCTCCCTCTCAACAGAACTCTCCCTTGGTTCGTTCCAGACCAAGGCTTGACTTGCCTCGACCGTATCCGAGTGGAACTGGGACCACTCGCCTTTCCTATAGGCTCTTACGAGAGTGCGGAAGGCAGCGCCAGCTTGTGCTTGCCCAAGCTGTCGCCCTATCAAACGGGCCTCCTAGTACTTGGCATTCTCTCTCTGTTCTTTATCTGCGCCTCCGCTTTCACCTATTACTTTGCCCTCCGTCGACTCCATGTTCCAGGAGTTGACACAACGCGGTAAGCGTAACACCTGAGGGGTAACCTAGTTCCCTCAGCCTTCGTAGGTCCGCCACGACCTTAAACTGGACAGTTGAGGGGTAACCACTGTTCCCTCATCGCCTCGAGGGGTAACCCTTGTTCCCTCGACACTCACAACTCGCCCAGAGGGGCAACCTCAGACACCCTCAGCCCTAGGGGTAACCATGGACCCTAGCCCTCGCAACACAACTTCCCCCTGATGCCTAGATTGGGGTACGACTCATGACGACTCACGGTTGCTATTGGCAACCCTTGACCGCCCGACGGATGGGAGTTCCCGTCATGGCTATGATACGCTTCCTGATCCACTCGTCCCCCACTATCGCTGATCCTCGTTTACCCGGACAGCGGATCTCACTATCATTACTGGACTATAAGCTAGTATTTCCCTTTGCTGCGGAGCACCGTTCTTGACCCTCCGTCCAGCCATGTACGCCCGATGGATGAGCTTTCCCATCGTAGGCATTATGTCGGACTAGGTTCACATTTCACCTAGTCCTCCTTCTGATCCCGCTGGTCCCCTTGACCACTTCTGCTCTTCCTTGACAGCGGGATCCCGTTAGCCCTGATGGCCGCCTTGCCATTCAGGTATTACCCTTCGCCCCCTTCCTGATGTGGGAAGGCCTTTGTTCCTCATTAGGAGGACACCCTTAGCCCAGATGGTCCGTGCACCATTCTGGTATAGTATAAGAGCGCCAGAGTACTAGCTAGAGACCTTAAGCTAGTTCTACACCTGTATAACTGCACTTCTGTGCCCAGGCTCACGCCTGTATCACTGTCTTGTCACTGCCCTCACCTAGGGCCTGCAATATACTTGCTTCGCTGGTGTACTGGTGCTTGGACGTCAAGACCTCGTCCCTCTTGACCTCGCTTGCATTTCACGCTCGCCGCCCGACCCTCAAGTCAAGCTCCTCGTAGGTCACACCTTAGTTGGTCGTCGGCCTTATCTTGTGCACAGGACGTGCACTTCACTGGGCCTCTAGCTCGCAGTGCATAAGGTTTGCCTTCGGCTGACTATTGATCTGACCTCTCCCTGACTAGCGTTTATTCCGCTTGGGCATGTGCTCGCAGTAAGCGTAACACTGTCAGGGCTGTACGAGCATGCCTCCATACCAGTATAAAGTCTGTCCTTTCTCCCATTACTCCCCTCAGTCATTTCCACCCTCTTGGGCAGTGGCTGAGGTGAGTATTCTACCTATTACTTTAGTACTTTAGTTAATCTGTGTAGTTGGGCACTTCCTGCCCCTGCTTAGTTTTAACATGCCTGTCCTTTGTAGTATAGGATGCCCTCCGTGTATACCCAGTCAGCTGGGTTGTTGTAACGGGTGGGGAGAGCTTCCTCATTGTGGTCCATGCTGAGAAGCTTAAGTCGTTTGAGCACAAGTGGGTCAGACAGGGTGGAGGCAAGGAGTTTAGACTGTAACTCAGTATCAATGTACACGATAAAGAGCTGTTCCAGGAGAAGGACTTTGTTCATATTATCCAACAAGGTATTGATTCCATCAGGGTGGGATAGTGCATCCACTGGGCCCATCTGGGTTCTGGGGCAGTGTTGGAATTCAAGGTGGTACTCTTGTAGGTGTTATGCTAGACTCTAGCATAGCCCAGATAAGGTCTAGGTTCTAAGATCAGAGGAGTCCTAGGAGAATGGGACGACATAGGGTCAAGGCTTTGAGATGTCTGAGCAATTCAGACGTCAGAGGGTCAAGGTTTCTAGAGACTTGGCCAGATGGGCGCAAGTGTAGTTCAAAGGTTCTAAGGAGCACCCACTCAATAGTAGGGTGAAGACTAGGAGCAAAGCGAGCAAGGAAGATAGTATTCTGGGAGCCCAAGCTGAAGCTCAGCGAAGGGATCCCTGGTGTTTATATACAATACAGAAGACTCACTGACTAATAAGATGGAAGGCAAGAGAACATGGAAGAAGGGTCACGTGATAGAACTGTTACAGTTTTCCCTGGTTGCCGGACCGGATACGCCGGACCCTCGTTCATTTTCACTTGTTCTTCACCATTCGCCCTTGACAGACGGGACACGCCCTCTTCCTGAAGGCCTAGCAGACGCCTTCCGCCCTGAGGAGCTCATACGCTCACTCACGCAGTACTCAATGTCTAGGAGTACACCACCGACCCACCATTGTCCTCTGATGGCCCCTGAGGGGTAACCACGTTCCCTCAGCCTTTCCCCTACGTCCGGAACGACGGTAAACTACCAATGTCCGCCATGACGCTAAACTGTGACACTCAAGGGGTAACCCTTGTTCCCTCGACACTTGCAACTCGCCCAGAGGGGCAACCTCAGACACCCTCGGCCCTAGGGGTAACCATGGACCCTAGCTCCTCGCGACACGACCACCCCCGATGCCTAGATCCGGGGCATGACTCACGATGACGCCCGGTTGCTACTGGCAACCCACAACCGCCCGACGGATGGGAGTTCCCGTCGCGGCTATGATACGTTCCTCGATCCACTCATCCCCACGCTCGCTGATCCTCGTTTACCCGGACAGCGGATCCCGTGTACTATAAGCTAGACTTTCCTTCCTGCTGCGGAGCACCACTCTTGACCCTCCGTTCAGCCATGTACGCCCAATGGATGAGCATTCCCATCATAGGCATTATGTCAGACTAGGTTCGCGTTTCACCTAGTCTTCCTTTCTGATCCCGCTGGTCTCCATGACCACCTTCAGCTCTTCCTGACAGCGGGATCCCGTTAGCCCTGATGGCCGTCTTGCCATTCAGGTAGAACCCTTTGCCCCCTTCCCGATGTGGGAAGGCCCTTGTTCCTCATTAGGAGGACACCCTTTGCCCAGATGGTCTGTGCACCATTCTGGATGGTATATAGAACGCCAGAGTACTAGCTAGAGTCCCTTAAGCTAGTTCTACGCCATTGTATCTGCAACGTCACGCTGCCCTTAAGTGGGCCCCTGCAATCTACTTGGTTTACTGGTGTACTGGTGCTCGGACGTCAAGACTTCATCCCACTTGACCTCGCAAGCATTTCACGCTCCTCGCTCGCCCTCTAGTCGAGCTCGTCGTAGGTCACACCTTAGTTGGTCGTCGGCCTCATCTTGTGCACAGGACGTGCACTTCGCTGGGCCTTCAGCTCGCAGTGCATAAGGTTTGCCTTTGGCTGACTATTGATCTGACTTTTCCTAGACAGCGTTTATTCCGCTTGGGCACGTGCTCGCAGTAAGCGTAACAAGAACATTCTGGAAGGAAAGATGCGATGATGAAGCAAGTGATGGTTACAAAGAAACAAGTCATGGGGTGGATGAGTCATCATGAAAAGGAAAGGAGAGTCCAAAAACGGTGAAGGGAAAGAATAAAACATAACATTACCCCTGTACTAGAGTTGAAGTTACCACAAAAACCTTCCTAAATGAGAACCTGTTCATAGTGGTCAGGGGAGCCAGTGATGGTGGCGTTGTACATGTCGTCATAGTCATTGCCCAACTCATAAGAAGGGGAAGGTTCCCTAGCATAGGGATGGACAGGATGGGGGGGGCTTGGTCTGGTACGACAACAGGGGCACATGCGTTTGGTTCATCGTAAAGTCCGGGTAGCACTCCCTGATGAGGAGGAAGTGGGGGGGGACAGTTGGATGCTGGATGACAGGGAAGGGACGGCAGAGTCCCCACAGCTTCGATAGGCCTGCATGGCAACCGCTAGGGGAATGGGTTGTGGTTCAGGGATAGGTATGGGGGTAGGGTTGGAAGGGGCCCGATGTAGGGTGACAAGAGGGGGACGAGAGGGTTTTGGAGCAGACGAGTTCACTGAGACCATGTGGGCATAGCAGAGGGGGCAACGAGAGGGAATGTGCCCTGGGGCAAATTTTCCGCAGCATTGACATTGGAAGAGATGGCAGTCTCGCCTGACATGCCCTAAGTAGTGGCAGAGGTAGCACGTGTCCTTATACCGGGGGTGGCTGGCAGGGAGAGGTATGGGGCTGGTGGTGAATGTGAAGTCCTTCTCAGTTAGATCAAGAGCAAGGAGGTTGTCATTGGACAAGGAAATGGGGGAGGGATACCTTGTGGATGGATTTTGCTGAGTATGAGTCTCCTGGAGGTAGCGGTCTACATCGACGAGGAAAGGGGTCATCTCGAGTTGATGCATGGCCAGGAGTAACTCAGATACAAGGTTCATCTTGATCTGCTCTAGGGCACTGCTAATAGTGCTGATGTGTGCATCGGGGGAAGAAGAAGTAAGGTACACTTTGATATAAAGCGCTTGGATAAAAGCTTGTTTGAGAGAAAACAGGGGGGAGTTTTGATCAAGGAAGCTATCTACAGTAGAGATCATGCGAGAGTCAAGGAGGAGTTCTCTGAGCTGGGTGGTTTCAGCTTCAGTGGGTTCATCAGTGATCCGACATGCGAAGTAGGTGACGTCGACTACTACAACTGGAGGGGCAGTGATGGTGGAGATGGCTGGGGAGATGGCGATTGGGGCGGTGGTCCATCCGGACTCAGCAGAAGTAGAAGAGGGGGAGGCAGGATGAGAGGTTTCAGTGATGGAAGAGACAGTGGAGATGGAAGACATGGTTTAGGTGGAGCAGGTGGTGCGTCTGGTGGGAGTTATGGGAAGAGAGGTTGTTGGAG